>CANUEP010284205.1:0-137423 GCA_947857235.1 Jatropha podagrica | reverse complement strand
TTTCCATCCACCTCAAATTTTTTATTTTTTTTGGTTTTAATCAAATAAAAAATTTTTTATTTTCTCCCCCCCCCCCCCCCCCCCCCCCTCTTTCTTCCTTATTTCCCTCTTTTTTAGATTGCCTAAAAATTCCAATTAGGGATCGCATGCCCTAGAAAGAATGCAAAAATGGCTTCTCCAATTAAGAGATCTAAAATCATTCTGATTAACGGAAAACACCGAGTAAATGTGGTCATGTGAAAGAAAATTTGATTGTTCCAGTGACCACAAGTCTAGCACTTAATTACTCGTTAATTTGATGTTTGACTGCTCCTCACTCCGATAGCAAGAAAATCTGAAGACTTGTGGAAAAATGGCAATCCTGAATTTTGCGTTGACACCGTGGAACATTGGCAATGCCGTCGTGCCTCAGCCACGGGCCACATCCATTAAATTCAGATGGGCTTACAGAACAAGGGCGGTTTACGGGCCAACAAACCAAAAACAAAAATTCGCTGCTTTTGCCAAGGATGAACAGATATTTTGTCACATTCATCCATTATTTCAAAATTCTTGTTAAATTTGTAATTTTAAAAAATAATAAATATTTTTTTTATAGTTATTCTTTATATATAATTAATAATTATTACTTTAATTTAATAATTTTTAAAAAAAATTAATATTAAATAAAAAATAATATAATCAATTTAGCTAATAATTTATTATAATTTAAATAAATTTAATAATTTTCTTAAAAATATGTCAAAATTAGTAAAATGATTTCTCAAAAACAAGCTATAAAATATATAATCCACTCTTTTTGATAGTCTGTTTTTTTTTTTTTTTTTTTTTGTTACCATAAAATAAAATAAAAAACTGAAAACAGCAGCAACAACAGACGTGCCCCGCTCCAACAACTGGTTTTCTAGCTTCTTGCTTATGGGAAGCATCAGCATAAAATGCTCAATGCTTTATCGTTTAACCATCACAAGCGAAGGCAGGGCAATCACATAAGAGCCAAAAGGCCACTCCTTCCCTGACCATACTCACTTGAATGAAGACATAAAGAAACTGGGGAAGCATAGAAAAGCAGCATGGCAATTAGTCGTATCAAAACTAGTAGTGACAAGAAAAAACCCAGAGATTCTTAGTAAAAATCAAAAGCACAATTACTGGTCAAATGTTAAACAACTAACAATGGATAAAGAATTTCTCAATCCTGGATTACATAACTAATGGAAAACCAAAAAAAGATAAGTTTCCCCATATCATACTTCAGGCAAAACCTTGACCACTGCGTATGTAACTTTCCTTGACGTTTAGCGATACTGGAAATACAAGATAAACAACAATTAGTTCCTCCATTAAACAAATAAATTCAGAGATATCAATCACACATTTCAACATTTAGTTGCAACTTGCTCGCTACTTTCAGAATTTTGAGATAGATGTCTCAAAAGCAAAGGAGCTCAACAGGTTTATTTTAGCATCAAAGAAACTAATTAACAAAGAAATCTTGGTACCTAGTCACTAACAAACTCAATAAGACAAAAAATTAGTCAGAAAAAAAAAAGCAATTAAAAAGGTGATGTCTTACCTTGATGAATCCAATTTCCTTAGCATTGCTGCGGAAGCATTGTCTGCAGCACATCAGGCCATACTTTCTGATCAATCCATGTGGGTTTCCACACACCCGGCTGCAAAAGGTAACAAAGGTCCCAAAAATAAATTTGGCATACAAAACTACACAGAACTTGGTATATTTATTATAACTGATCATAAAATATAGACACATACAAACATAAAACGGACTACATATCAGGAAATACGCATACATGCATAAAGGACACAATCCAGGAAAAACATTCAAAAACAAGTAAACACTTAAGTCAAGCAAACATGTCTCAAGCTTCGTTCCAATTAAACCTATCTTAGCTCTTCCAATAATCATTGCTCAATAGCCTTGGAATTTAGTAAAGTTATTTCTTGCCAGCAACAAACTAAGTTGATAGCAAATACGCTAAGTCAAATAGGTTCGAGTAAATGTTAAACTTAAAAGGAGCTCTCTAAACCAAGCCTTTAGCAGAGATCGTGAAATCTAAAAAGAAGCAAACTAAATAAGAGACCTGAAACGAACTAATTAAAACGACAGAGATAGAATCAAAGAGCACAGGGAACGATGAACCGCATGTAATAAGACGACATACCAAGCACGAGAGCCGGGACCGTAGTTCTTAGGATGAGAGTTCCACACGTTTGAATGACCCATCTCCTCGATCACAACTGATCGCGTTGCTGCCCGCCGCTTTTTGAAGCGTGGAAGAGCTGAAAACCCTAAATGTGAATTTTTGCAGAATGGTGAGAGGTGAATTTTGTATTTATAGGTCTAGGGAGCGGTAGAGTCGCGTTACAGCTGTTTGTGAGCCCAAAACGCACCGTATTAATTAGCTCTCCACGCAGTTTTTTCAATATTGTAAAAAAAGCGTTCATGGGTTGGGCCCCGGGCTCAAAAATAGCTGCGAAAGTCACTGAAGGTCCCAGCCCAAAAGCCTGACGTCGGTTGACAGTTTAGTCGCAGGTTACCACTCATCAGGTTCAGGTATTACAATAGCCTATTTTTTTTTCTTATTACAAAAATTTATTAAGTTTAGGGATATTTTATAATTGGATAATCCAAATCTTTATAATTGATCCTCCTCAATAATTGACAAATAAATGAAAGTGCTCCCAAGTTGTAGCACCCGACTTTCTTATTATCTCCAAATCCATTGTTAATGTGGTCACAAGGCAACTTTGACTGTTAGGGGACAACAAATTTCCAATAAGATGATATTAGATCTAATTTAAAAAAAATTGAATATGATTTCATTCAATAAATGGGATTGTGATATCTTTGATTAACGACAAGAAAATAAAAATAGTTAATGGCATTAATCAAAATCAAATGACGTAGACTTTCCAACAGCAACGTATAATTTCAACTGTCACATTGCTCCTAACCAAATAAACTGCTGTCAATGAAGTGAACATAGAAGGAAATAGTAACTAATTAGCCAGTCTACAAGTAATTTTCCATATTGTCTATGCAGGCATTGCTATAGTTTCAGAATTTTATTTTATTTTTTTAAGTATCTGAGGAAGGGAATTGAAAACATAATTTTTTCAAGGTTAGTGCATTGGTGTGTAAATTATTCCAGAATAAGTTAACATTAATGATAAGACATTACCGGCATAAGAGTATCAATGATAAATAACGAGTAATGAACTTCAATCAATGGTGATCATTAACTCTAGGTCTAACTCGAGTCCAGTTAAATTAACCCAAGAAAATGAGTTCATTGTTTGTCTCTATAATGAGGCTGCAGTCTGAATTCTGAATTTTTGAAATCAATTTGACATAAATGGGTTTCGAAGTGAGCAAAAGCTTAAAAAAAAAAAAAAAAAAAAAAAATACCAATCCTCCCCTCTGTTCCATGTGATACGATGGGGGAAGGAAAGGAGTTCCAACTGAATGCAAATTTATAGATCTACAAACACAATTTCTGGTTTAGAACAGATAAAGTAGCACACAGGTAAAGCACATTGATCAGATCACATAAACCACAAAAAGCAGTTTATTCCATTGGAGATAAAACACAAGGACAAGGAGAGAGAGAGACATATCCATCCAAATGGGGAAGATGATATGTACAAACGGCTAACTTGAAATGAAAACAAGACTATCTCACATCTACAGAGTCCTCCTGTCTCTTTTATTATCAATTGAAATCCATGTCTCGTTCATTTCAAATGCAGAGAAGTCCTCCCATGTGAAATGATCAATAGCTACGGCCAAAATATGGACTGCACCTAGCCCAGCTAAAGCAATTCCAGAAGGATCTCTTCTTGCCATTTCCTGAGAGTTTAGCATTTTCAGTTTCATTTCTTCTCAGCATCTCCCACATAACACGCACATCCTCATATTCACAAGCCCTTACATCATGTCGCAGCTTGAGTAGCCCTGTTTTTAATCATTCAAACAATAGGTCCAGAACAATTTTTAAAGTGGAAAAACAAGTAGATAATGACATATGCAGAAAAATCAATCTCTAACATCAATGGACTAACTTTGCTGGTAACATGAGCTACTCAATTACCCATTTATGCTCAAGGAACTATACAATTCTCCCAAAGAAAAAAGTATCAGTGTTAGATTTGCTTAATTCATCAACTAGAATGTCTAATCAAATCCTGTAGGCCTCACTGTTGCTGACCAATATTTTGAAACGGAAAAAGATAAGAGTGAAACATAAATGGACAACTTAGTTAGGGATTACAAAGTTCCCATTATCCATTGTATAAAAACTTCTAATTTAAAGACAAATTTTAATATTTTCTGTTTGAGAAACAGCTCTAGAAAAATTCAAGTTGGCATAAGTACAATAGTAGCAGCCTGCATTACGAATATGAAAGAAAAGGGAAGACTAACAAAATTCGAAATAAGGGAACCACAAATAATAATCCCAAGACTGAAAATAATTTATCTGGGTTCAAAGCAATTACTAATTTGAATTCAGCTTCCACTGATCAAAAGAAAAAAAAAAAAAACAGAGCAACATGGATCTTTTATTCGCCTTTAGCACAAAACAATAAAATTATGAGAGGTTCAATACCTCTAATCACTCAACCGACACTTAGCTTATTGCATCAGCTTAAGAATCACCACGAACTAAAGGCAAAAACAAATTCAAAAACATCACTGGTTCTGCTACCCTCATAGCAAAACAATAAAGTAATTATGACTCGATATAATCAAGTCAACAATTTTTTTCAAAAAAAAAAAAAAAAAAAGTCATCAAATTTAACGTTTTAACAATTGAAACTAAGATCTCGCAATTTAAAAAAAAAAAATCAATTCATATATTTTAATTGACAACAAGTGTTCCCCTGCAGTGAGCAATAGAACAGTGAGAAATGCAAAAATAACAGGGCACTGTCACAGCCGAGGCTGACCTGGTTTGCGAATTCCAATACGCACCACGAAGCCCTTCCAAACCCTTCGCGCAGGATGCATCATCTTGTCCCAACACTCCATTATCGACCATAAAAATATTTATCCGCCGCCAGCCACTGTTTTCTCCTCCGGGAAAGAGGAGAGAGAATGAGAGAAATCCAAGGACGAAGAATATATATTGCTGCACCGAAATTCAAACAATCATATAAATCTTCTATTTACGTTAGATTTTATTTATAATGAAACAATCAACCCAAAATGAAGTAGAAACTTCGAATTCTAATATGGAATTAATTATTGAACACAATGAGATTTAAATATTAGAGCAACAAGCCAACAAACTTGCCTACGCCTCCTCTCTCCCCCTCTTTCCTCCTCTGTCTCTCTCCCTCTGGCAACCAAATTACTGAATTATTCGCTTTATCTACGTATCTGGCTTACGCAATGATTTCTTCCAAGGAAGCCACGTGTCTATTAGGGCCGTGTCCGGATCCGATGCTTAGGTAGCACAGGTAGCGACGTTATTTGGCGAACTGATTGACGCGGTGATGGATTTTTTCTCACCACGTGGAACTAACTGATAGGAGGTCACTTTTTGAGATCGTACGGCCATGTGAAGATATTATGCCATGGTGCTCTGTGGATCTCGCATGCTTCCCAACGTTTTCTATAAACCGGTCCCACGTGTTACCGTTAAAGGTTCAAAATCTTCAGATCCCACTCGCAATATACAGCGTGCAGTTAAGTTAGTTGGGGTTTATGAAAGTAGTCGCGTCTAGGGAACGTGCCATGGAAAAGATAGAGTGAGTGTCATTACTAGGCAATGCTAGTGATCACGAGAGAGAAACGTGGCAATTTAAGACGGGTTGGTCGGGGAAATAATGTCACCAACGTAAAACGGCCCGTGAGGAAGTCAAATAAGAAATGAGGGTCCATTAAAGTCAATCGAGGGAGGGCAGTGTAGTCCTAGACGTAATCAGTTAGGTAAGGGATCTCGATCGATTATTACGCTCGATGGTTGTGATACGAGTGCCAGCTGGGACCACCAATTTGAGGTCAAGAAACGAGGTCCGTTAACTTTTTTGTCTTTTTTTTTTTTCCTTTTTCCCTTTTTGTCGGATTTGTTTACCATTGCTCCCCTGGGATAATTTCTTTTTCAATAGGACTTTAATAGCAATTAGGTCAATTTATAATCTTCAACACAAACAGACTCATAGTCAATGCTTGGGCCTGGAGTTTTCAAATCTATGAAATTTGTTCATAGAATTAAAAGTTTTTTAGAATCTCTGGATCGATAGATTTGATAAAATGTTATTCTCTAAATTATAAATCCTTTAAAATTTTTATACAAAAATTAAGTGCATTATTAATTCTCTTAAGTTATAAAAAAATTAAAAATAATTTAACCAAATTATCTTTTTTTTTTTTCAAAAACTAACTTGAGAAAGTAGTTATTATATAAATAAAAATAAAAATAATATTAAAAAAATATAATTTATAATTTTTTAAAATACCCAAAGCCACTTATATTTTTCTAAAACAATTTATATCATGGGACAGAAGGATTACCAATTATAAAAATTTTCAAAAATCTTTCAATTAAAAAAATTACAGTAAATTAAGAAGTATGAAAAATTCTACTCCATGCTAAACAAGAAATTTGCACCAAAACCATAGATGGTTCAAAATTTCTCGAAAAGGTAATCCTCAGATTAAGAAGAAAAGATTAGAGATAGATAATCTCTTTCTACAATCTCATTGGCTCGCTTGCCAAGTGGAGTCAAGTCACATGATAATTCTCCTCTCTGTCCAACCCATGAATGATGAATGGGTCATCAACAGTATACATGTGGCCAATCGTAATCTGGAAGCAAGCGGCACCGGATGTAATGCAAAGGGACATAACAAGTTAAGCCAGACAACTATCATTTTCATTCAATCTTATTATCAAAAAAATATGTTGATGAACTAAATTATCAGAACAAGGCAAAATAATAGTAGAAAATATTAGGATACATAAGCGGGCAAACTTGAGATCTCACTCTTTGATTTGATATTTAATGATCCAGATATGTTTCAAAAACTTTGAAAAGCATATTTACCTGCAATTATTGAAAAATTACTTCAATCAAACTTTAATTTGAATAGCAAGGGCGTGATAACAGATGAACTGTCCAAAAAGAACCGCACTCAATTCAGAAAACTAATGAATGCTTACCTTTTCATGTTCGCGATGTATTTTAGCAAGAAAAAAAAAATTGCCCAGACATGCACATGTATTTGTTTGCTACCAACAGCCAAACTAGGATATTTTTTTACGAGGAACACTAAGAACCAGCATACTGTACCGAGTACTCGGGAAAATGTTAACCAAAAAAGATAACAGAGACAGGCGAGAATATCCAGACAGTTGAAATCAATACTTGGAAGATGATGGCTGCAGCTGGAATATCTAGTCAACATGTGGTTCATGGCTATGTAAAGGGCAGTGGAAGATGATGGCTGCCCATGTAAAGAGCAGTTCACAATTTACAGTGACCAATGCAAAATATCAGTAAAAACTAGAACAAAATAGAATGTGCTTGCAAATAGACAATTGTTTATCATTCCCAGAGGAGGGAAAAAAAAAACGTTTTGGCTTAGAAAATGATGCTCTAAGCATCAAGGTAGCTGCTAACTGCTAAGTGCTAATAGTGAGAAAGCAATTGTTTAATTTTTTTTTTTTTTTCCCAGAAAAAAAAGAACAGAATTAGCGACAAAGGCACCCTCGCAGCAAAAACCCATAGAAAATCACTCATCGGTATCTCTAAGAATTATGAGTCATGTTACATTTGTCCGAAACAATGATACTCAAACTGCAGCTTATAAGCAACCATTTACACAATAACCAGTATGCAAAAAGCTCTGACAATTTCCTGCTGTTATGAAAGGAGGAGGAAAGAAAACACTCAAAGGCATTACATGCTAGCAACACAATCTTTATCAAAAGCAGACAAGGCTAATATATTTATGAAAGAAACCAGAATCCATGTATCTCAGAACTCTTCCCTGGTCTGCAGTCAATCTGCATCCCAGTTCCAAATCTGAACAGCAAATATCATGGCAACTGATTGTCTAAAAACTAAAAGAGTACTTACCAGCAACAATCAGAAATTTAATGTTAACAACTGATCTAGTACCAGCAAGATGATCAAAATTGTTTCATCCCTTTCTTCAACTAACACAGAATGGGTACAAGTATGTATTTGAAGTCAAAATCGTCACATCAGCTGGTGCTCACTTTTTGTAAACTGGCCATGTATGTTAAATAGATCGTCCATAAATATGAACATGTACTGTTCACCAGGGGCTGCCAATAAATATAAATCTCAGTGTTAGGAAGTTATAATCAGCGATAATCTTACATAAATCTTTAGCTCAAATAAATGAAATATCCAAAATCTAGTTACAAGAAAAATATACTGCCAAAACATACCTGTAGATGAACAGGAACAAATTTATATGTAAAAAAATCACAGATTGGCCAATACATAAGACCATTTCTCAATGTTGGAAGCACATCACGCTTCAATCTAGCAACAATCTCATCACTACTTTCACCTGAGTTTGACATCAATATGGTAACTTAGAAAGGAAAATCCAAAATATTAAAGAGCAGTTTTAAAAATCATATAGAATCATGTCGCTTCACGCAAAGTACATGCCATTTGACAACCAAACAGTCACCAAGCATTAGCAGATATATCTGCAGGTGGAGCCTTAGAAACATCTATGTGATCGAATTACAGGCATTGACGCAAGGAGCAGTGCTCCAATCTTCCAAATAAAAGAGAGTTAACATCCCAATCCAAATAGAACCATATCAAGTGGTACAATTCCATGAGCTCATAGGGGTAAGCTAATGTCTGTATTAAGAGACTAAATAGAACTCTCTCAGCAAATGAAGAAAGCAATAACATAAGGTACTCAAGTTGTCTTTTCAAATTTTAGAGAAAAAAAAAAAGGCAATTCAAATTGAAATGAATAAAGCTCGGCTTACCTTGTAAAGCTGCATTGTAGGAGAAGAAAATAGTGGCATTAACAGGTCCATAAATAGCCTGTCCCATAAAAGTTTTCTTCAATGTAGTCAGCACATCACGTTTAGGCAAAGCCTTAGAAATAATATTGAACCATAGATGCTGTGATGGCCCTAAAATTAGTAAACCATACACAGCCATGCGTGCTGTCCTTATTAAGTCAAATGAACCAGATGATTGTGACAACATCTAACAACATATCAAACATAAATGGTCAGTGAACAATAAAACTGATTTAGATTAGCTGTAGAATCAGCTATAGACGGTTTAGATATATTACAAGCAGAAAGGAGAGAAACTTGGAAATAAAAAAAGGAGCTGGAGGTATTATAACCAGAAGTATCATAAAACACAGATTTTCATTAACCAGCAGAATCAAAGTAGGAGTAAGTTTTTACACTAACGAGGATTATACTTTAAAATGCAGATATCAATTTGAAATGGAAGCAAGACTTGGTTCGAGAAAATGAAAGAACAGCACCATTAGCACATTAAATTTTAAATTCTACACGTTTTACTGACGGCTATAATCAAAGACACCTTGGTATCCCAAATTATTACTGCTTCACAACTGCATAAGCAAAACTCATTCACGCCCTTAGCAAATTTTAATTACAAGCTGTTTTTGCGAAGAACCGATTCTTAATACACTGAACTATAATCGTTCTTATCGCTGAAGTATATACACTAAACTATAATCACTCAATTAGTAAAGAAACCAGTCTCAAATTACGGGCCAAAAAATGCAAATAAATGAAACCCCAACAAAAGAAAGATAGGTTTCTACCTGAGCAGTCAAGTCCGCAGCCGCGAAAATAAGAGAAGTTGTGACAGTTTTAGTCATGATTGGGCGAGAATCGAGCTTCTCCAAATACCATTCTATAAACCCAACTTTAGATTTCGAATTCAACGTCGAAAAACAATACGAGGGAAAGAGTGAATATACAGAGGGTGAGACTTTGGGGTTTCTGGGTTTGATGAATTGCTGAGGTGAATGAACGCCAGTGTAGAATCTCCATTGTTGACTTGAAAGGGAGGTTTCTCTGGAAAAGCTAGTATGGAGGCAGCGTTGGCTGATATTTCTTAACAAAGAAATGCTGCCCATCAGGAGAAAGGAACAGGGGACTAGGGATATTTCTTAACCTTTACCAGACAACCTTTTTTTGCGTTGGGTTGTTTTCCACCGCTTTTCAAGTGTCGGCGTTCGACTTGAAGACGTCTGCCTCTATTTTGGCACAAAAAGTAAAATTAAGGCATTTAGTTTAGTACGTGTACGGAGAAAGAACATACACCTGGACAAGACTCTGAGGGATGGCAAAATGCCGCGAAATAGTAGAAACTGGATCTGATCTGAAATGGACGATAATTTGAATGTTTTAAGTTATAATTTTCCGAAAATAATTTATTTTTGGATATAAAATATTTTTTTAATAATTTATTTTCTTCTATTTAATTGCAATATTGAAAATTACTTGAGACATTAAAATTTTTTATTATAAAACATAAAAATATTTATAATTGTATAAAATTCATATTTTAAAATTTTAGTATTAAATATGAAAAAAATGCACAAGAAAAAAATGATAAGTTGGGATATATCGGCAACTAGTGATTATGACTGAAGGGCAAGTGGCAGTGAACAGTGATCCGTGATTAGTAATGATAATTACTAGTGATTAATAAATTAGGAAATATGCATTTATATTATAATAAAATTATAAATGTGGAAAATATTTTTCTTCCTAAAAATGAGAAATCATTTTCTTGAAATATGATTTAGTTTTTTCTTTAACTATGAAAATATCTTCGATTGGTTGATTTTTTTTTTTTAAGTACTCCAAAAATGTAAATAGACAAGTTGTATTTGGAAAACAAATAGAACCTAAGTATTATATTCTGATTTTTTTTTCGAGATTATAGCATGAAAAAATCGAAATTGAATCTATTGTCATATCATATGTACACCTATCATCTGGTTATATAATCTTAAATTCATTTTAAATATATTCTGAACGGAAAATTATATTAATAAGGACGATACTTCGTCCTAATCTCCATTTTAAATTAAAAATATATGAAAAGCATATTGATATTTTTTACCATTTTTTATTTTGTTAGAGTATAAGTATATACCAATGTATTTATTCATAAGTTTTTATGAACAGGCAAAATGGATGAGGTTTTTTCTTTCTTTTAAATGGAACTAGATAAAGGTCGGGTTGATTTAATAGTTTATAATTTATAATTTACAAATGATATGTAGTTATAATATATAAATTGAATTTATTATATTATTATTAGATATATTTTTTACGATTTGCTTTATTAAATTATCATATTATATTGAAATTGTCAACTCTATTGCATAGATGACTTCAAGATAAAGAAATAGATATCAATCATGAAAATAAATATTATAATTTTGATAATTATTATCATCAATAATGATTATTATCGTGAAAATAAATATTATAACCCATAAGATTTTTTAATTGGATCTCCATTTTGATATTTTAAACTTTAAGATTATTTTTCGTTGTTGCAATATTTTTGCAATTGGCTTCAAAGCTTTTTGTTCTTATTATAAATATAGTTTTGAAAATACTTCTCATTTACAAAGACAATGAATAATTTAAATCCACCAAATAAAAAAAACACTTAAAGGTTTAGATTTCAAGCTCGGCCTCTCCCTTCTATTTACGTAACACTATCATTATAGTAATTTGGCAATCATCAAACTGAATATTAATTTCAAATATGTAATAAAAATAAAATAAATTCAAGAAAAATATCAAAATAATTATAGGCAAATTAATTTGAAACTTTCCCTTTATATCCATGGCAATAAAAATTTGAATTAAAAAAAATATTGAAGAAAAATATAAGTAGACACATATGCTTATAGATATAAAAACTGATCATTAACTTCCATCATAATCTATAGATTTGAATTTTTCTTTTTGTTAATGAAATTGTACTAAATAAGAAAATTAAGATAAGAATGAATGTAAAAATGAAGACAAAAATTAATATAAGAATGAATATAATTCTTATTGAGGTTTGACTGTATTAATTATTTATAATTATTGTATAAATTATTAGCAGTTAGTTGTTTATACAGCGAGTTAAAAAAATATATTTAATAAAAAATATTGTTGGGTGACTATTAAATGCAAAACAATTTTGAAATTTAATTAATTACTATCAAACGACAAATATTAGAAGAGATAATGTTGTTTTATACTATTGAATTAAAGACTTTAAAATTATAGTTTAAATTTAAAATTTTTAATTATAAAAAAAAGAATTATTGTCATCTCATTTTATAAAATGATTTTTATAAATTAAATTGATGTATAAATGAATTTACATATTAGACATTGGCAAGTTTTTATCAATTTAGCGATTTAGGATGCAACCGGTCAAGTATTGAACATCGTAAAATTAAATATATGTTGACCCAAGCACTGCCTTTAGATATCAATTAAATCGGCTTAAGGTTGGATTTTATTTAAAAAAAATAAATGGAGCGGGTCGAATGGGCTTAGAGATGTCGTGCCGGTTTATAACACAATTCAAGTATTCTTTTGTATCAGGATTCGGGTCCATCTATATAAAGGCAACAGAGACAGCTATAGATCATAAATAAGTAAATTCACATATTATCAGTTCTTCCCATTCTACTGAAAAAGAAAAATTAAATTTCCTTCATTCCTTAATATGAGAATCTAACTTAGCTCTTTATATTCTTCTAATTTATTCATCCTTTTCGTAAATTATATTTCGGTATTTAGATATATGTACGCGGATTTTTTTTTTCCTGTAATTGAAGGAATTCTATCTTCTTGCCGGTAACCGAAGGGTTAGCTTTTGAGTAACCGCCCGGCGAGCGAGTGTTAGCCGTTGGTGGTGGTTCATCATGGATCCTTCGTCATCAATAATGAAGCTTCTAGAAGAAGACGAGGTAGCTGACTGAGTTTATTCTGCTAGTGACATTATATATTTCTCGAAGTTGGGATTTTGCGGAAAGGTTTCAAAAATATTTGTGTTTTGCTATATTCACAGGACGAAACTATGCACTCCGGTGCTGACGTGGAGGCATTCCAGGCTGCCCTAAACCGGGATATTGGAGGCGATGTCTCTAATTCTCAGCTGTCTGATCCGGGTACGAGTCTCCATTTTGATTGAAACCTATTTTCCCTTTTCTTTTTGTGCAAAGTCTATTTTACTTGTTTGTTTGCAATTCGTGCGAGGGTTTTGCTGTTGTTATTATGTCCTTTCGGATCCCTAACGGTTGTCTTTTGCTGTTAGGGAATTCAATAAAATTGCTCGTATTAACCTGTTTATATGTTTGCATTATTTGAATCCATCAGTAATTGGTAGACCGTTGGTAATTCATTTTGCTGAGACATAGACTTCTTTATAATCTGATTATACTCGCAACATATTTATCTTTCCCATCTTTGTAATCTCCAGTTACAGGAATAGAATTTCTTATAAGAGAAATATAACACCTGGGAGTTAGGGAGAACTATTTAGTGAAAGATACGAACTTAAACGTGTCTTATTGCGTGTACATTGTGCTTGGACTTCTCGATTTTGGATTATCTTTGCTCTCTATCTAGTCTACCTGGGAATTTTTTTGGTTAGCTGTAACGTGTTCAACTGAAAAATACAGCTGTTTTATTCCATGAAACCAATCAAACTCCCAATCAGCCATTTCCAAATTGGCAAACTACCATACAAGATGATAATTCCAATGGTCCAAGAGAGCAACAGCAAGTGCAGCAGTCGTCTGAGGAGCTAAAGCAGCGTGCTTCTGCTGCTGAGAATCAGCACATACCGAATGATGCCACACGGGAGTCCAGTCACTTCTCATTAAACCAGAAACAACAACAAGATGACGCTCAACAGGGGCAGACAGAGCAGGTTCCTGTTCAGACTCCTACAACAACCGGGATGCAAATTTCTGACAGAAATCCTATGCCAATATCTGAGCCCGACAAAATGCAAAATCCAGACACTGAACTCCAATACATGAAGGTACAGAAGATGGGTAATCAACAAACCTTGGGCATGGAGCAGCCTGGTAACCTGAAGAATCAAAGCAAGCAGATACCATTTGGGTTATTGCTGCCTGCCTTAAAGCCCCATCTTGATAAAGACAGAGAGATGCAACTTCAAACTATATTTAATAAACTGAGGGTGTGTCTCTTACATGAACATCAACTATTCTGTTTTATCTTTTATGCATTGGACTTGGTGCCTTTTTGGTTATTCTGATTCCTCTATTGCTATTGCTGTTAGAAAAACGATATTGAGAAAGATCAATTTATCAGGCATATGAGAAGTATTGTAGGGGACCAAGTGCTGAGAAGGGCTTTAACGCAATTGCAATCACAGGTAATTTGAGGATGGGTTGATATCTTATGATTTTACAATGAACTGAGGAATCTTTTTGTTGATATCAAGCTAAAAGCAGCTGTCCTATACTTCAGCCAGGTCCCAACCAATCCCAATTACAATCTCAAGCTTTAGCACGCCAACACAATGTGAGAATTCCAGTTAGTGCTGGTGCCACTTCAGTAGTTCAAGTGCAGGCTGATTCTAGATTCCCAACTGCAGAAAATAATGCACATAAATCGCAAGAGGTTGAACGTAAGCCAGATTCTCATGGAATACAAGTAAGCCAAATGCCTTCATCCAGTGCTAGCATAGTCAAGCAAGAGAGGGAGTGGCCTTCAATTCCAGTGCCAGGGCATAGCAAGCCACAGCAACCTGTGCACTTTCCACAGACTACCTTTTCAACGTATGGAAGTAACACTGGTGCTTATCCATATTCTGGAACAAATGTCAATACCTCAGGGTCATCCATGAAGGTGCAAGCTCATGATTTGCAACAAATGGTGCAAATATCACATCAAACCATGGGTGCAACTCAGATAGGAGGTTCAGCCCAGACAATCAACATGATCAGTGTGCCAAAGTTTGAGAGGAAAAATTCTGTTACTGATCCCAGCAGAGTGCACAGTGGTTCTATTTCTCAATATGCGAACAAATCAGCTGGCCAACAAATATCAGTTTCATGGCAAGCAACGACAAATAAAGAGCAAAATTCCAGTCCTTTCTCATCAGCAAATTATGTAAAACAAGAACCAGGCGAACAGGCTGCCGAGCAACACCAGAAATCCCAGTTGTCCAACTCTCAGGGTTTATCTGCAACAACCATTGAACAAGGGAGTTCAGTGCCAGGAAATTTAAAAGATGAGTCTTTAGAGAAGCAGCAGTCTTCTAAAGTTGGTTTCTCCACACCCACTGGTATTTTGCCCTCAAATTCAGCTTCTCCTTCCATTGTGACTCAACTGGACCCGAATGCCCAGGTAATCTTACATTTATTGATAATATACTACTGCATTTAGTTGTCTATTTCTTTGCATTCTTACTGATATTATTTTAACCATGGAATTATCACTAGATTAAAAGACTCAGTATATTTGTAAGAACAAAGTGATTAGCTTTTTGTATGATGTTGATGACGTGGCTAAATAGATGCATGCTATTCTTAGATTTCATAGGGAAATTGGATGTTGTATGGTAAGTGTCCTTGTACAAGAGTTTATAAATTATCTTGATGGTCATTAAAAGCCATCTTTTTATGCAAATGTGCTTAGTGCTTTTAGAAATGGCCAGTCATTCATTGGTAACAACTGGATGCAATGTATATGAAACCTGAGACATGGCCAAGCAAGATATCTTGATGTGCGAATGCTTGCATTGAATCAGAAACTAGTGGAGAAATCCTTCAGATTGTGCTGTGTATGAATAACTTTTACTGAGACTGATGCTTTGCCTCTTGCTGATGAATCCTTCATTTCCTGCTAACATCCGTTTAGTAAATAGTTCATGTAAGGTAATGAGAGAAAACTGCAGTTGTGATTCTATTCTTATTTACAAAAATTGGACGAGAATCAGAAGATTTGAGTGCAAAAAATTTGGACGAGAATCAGAAGATTTCCGCCAATGAAATCTCGCATCACCCTGGGCTGCCTTGGGAGCTAGAAAACTGAGTGAACCAAGATATTAGATATGTGGACTTTATTCCTACTTTGAAATGATAGATGCGAATATTCACCATGTTCTGCAAAAGTTCAGTGTCCTTTGATGTGTATGTAATCCATAATAGCTATGTTCCTTTTCAATGTGATTACTGTCTGAAAGAGTTTCATAAAGGGAAAAGTTAATTTTACTCCATCATCAAATGTAGCAGAAAGGTTCCGGTTTCAATATTTATCTTCTGTCTTTGGTGGAATATGTAAGTGCATCTTATTGCTGAGTTTCTTTTGGACGCTTCACATGTTGAAAATATCTAACCATGTCATGTTTGTGAAGTTGCAGTAAAAAATATGTAATGTATTTTGTTCTTATAATTTCTGAATGTAATTTCTTTAACTTTTAAATGTACTCGATTCTGTTGCTTGTCCGTCGATGGTGGATATCATTCTTGTTTCTACTATCAGGTGGGCTCTCGAGTCCCATCTGCACCTGCTTCCGCTGGAATTAATATAAGAACACCTGCAAAAAAGCCTTCTATTGGCCAAAAGAAGCCACTTGAAGCACTTGGTTCTTCTCCACCTATGTCAAGGTGAAATAGCTTCTTTTGACTGTCATATTGGTAAAAGTAACCATAGAGACTCAGTTCATTTTGTTTCATCTTTGATAAAATATTCTATTAGATCATGTCATGACATAATTTTTGGGATTCTATTCAGTAAAAAGCCAAAAGTATCTGGGGCATTCTTGGATCAAAGCATTGAACAACTCAATGATGTCACTGCTGTCAGTGGAGTTAATCTGAGGGTATGTCATTGGCATTTACTGTCAGGTTTTTTGCTATTGTGAAAGTATGCACTCGCTAACTTATTGTCTCTTTTTATCTTTAAATAGGAAGAGGAAGAACAACTATTTTCTGGGTCCAAGGAGGACAATCGAGTTTCAGAAGCATCTAGGAGGGTTGTGCAAGAAGAAGAAGAAAGGCTGATTCTGCAGAAAACTCCACTACAGAAAAAATTGGCAGGGATCAGTTAATATCCATTTTTTCAGTTTCATATCTGTTTTATATTTTCATTTGCTAACTATTTTAATGAAAAAGCAAATATCAATGCCATGGCTAATTGTATCTGAACGCCTTTCTGTTCCAGTGGTCAAATGTGGTTTGAAAAATATAAACAATGATGTGGAGCGATGCTTGTCCTTGGTGAGATGCTGGCACTTAATAGTTCTTTTTATATGGTAACTATTATAATTTTCTTACAGTACTGAATCTTGATAGTGCGTGGAGGAAAGAATGCGCGGACTTATAAGTAACTTGATCAGGCTATCAAAGCAGGTCGGTTCTTTTATCAATCTGTCTAATATATGATACTTGTAAAACACAGAGTGTTTGAATAATTACTTGCCACCTCAATTTGAAGATTTGATAAATTATTTTCCAATTACAATTAAAGTGTCCTTAATGATAAATTTAATAAATTAATTAGAATGATAACTTTAATACAAGTAATTAATATATTTAATCAATAATGAATGTGAAAAATAAATACAACAAATATGATGTATACACTAATAATTTATATGAAAACCAAGTAAATGATTGTTAAAATTTAATGAATTAAATAAAAAATTCAACAATAAATAATAGATAATAAAATTTTTGTTAGTGGACAATTAAATAAAAGGTACCTATATTATTAAATAATATATAAATAAAATTACTGCGCTCAAAGTGTGGGCGAAGGTCCAGTTGCACTTGAATTTACTTGCTAGTTTCTTGTCTTTCTTTATGCTTTTCCTGATTTTAGTTGTTTCTTTACAGCGGGTTGATGCCGAGAAGTCTAGACACCGAACTATAGTTACCTCTGATGTTCGGCAACAAATCATGAAAATGAACCAGAAAGCTAGAGAAGAATGGGAGAAAAAGCAATCTGAAGCAGAAAAGCTTCGAAAAGTTAATGAAGTGAGTACTTCATGTGCATTGTATGAAATGTTTGATAATCCTCCTAATGAGATGTCCAGAAACAAAGAAATCACACTGCATATAACTATGTATGTAAATTGTTTACATGATTAAGTGTCATTAATTAAAATTTTGTGAATGCAGCCCGAGGGTGATACTGAAGTTGAAGGTGATAAGGAGAAAGACGACGGTCGGGTTAAACCAGTGAAGGTATAGAAGGATTCTATAACTGAGCATTAAAAGTTTGTCTTTAGCTGAATAAAGGATTTGTTTTAAGAAAAAACAAATTATATTACCATGCAGGCAAACAAAGAAGAGGATGACAAAATGAGGACAACAGCCGCAAATGTTGCTGCCCGAGCTGCTGTTGGTGGAGATGACATGATGTCAAAATGGCAACTCATGGCTGAGCAAGCCCGGCAGAAACGTGAAGGTTCAACGGAGGCAACATCTGGTCCTCAGTCAGCGAAAGATAGCCGCAAGCCTCTGTCAGTGGCTGGAAGAAATATGAAGGACAATCAAGAACCAGAAAAAAGAAGCCCTGCAGCTGCATCAAGTAAGTGTTAGAAGTAGTGGAGAGTATGCAAATTGCGATGTGCCATCTGGTGCTTTGCATTTTTTTTTTCCCATTTTTCACAACGCTTCCACCTTTCAGCAGGGCCTGTTAGGAAATATGGGAGGAACCAAGGAATTGTACCACAAAATAGGGTGGCTCGCAGTATTTCGGTGAAGGATGTGATTGCAGCGCTGGAAAGAGAACCCCAAATGTCCAAATCTACTATGGTTTATCGACTGTATGAGAGAACCCGGTCAGATACTCCAGCGGAATAATGCAAGATTGGGCTTTAACCAGCTGTTACTTTTAGCACATCAATGGTGATAAGATTCCAATCCTAGTCCACGTAGCACCAGATAATGTCCGGCGGAGTACCATTTGGTACTAAATCCTGCAGGTCGAATTGGCTTATTTATCTCACGCTGCTTGGGGTCCTAGGTTACAGAATGTTGGGGCCTAAGCTAAAACTGGTTTAATTGTTCTCTTCTTGCCAGTGCCGTGTAAACAATTTGACTCCCAAGGGTTTTCTAATGGAGGTTCAATAGTTAGGTTTTACTATGTTGTCAAAGTTTGGAGTTGCCATTTATTTTGAATACATCCTTAACCATCTATAAAATTGCCGAAAAAAGAAAAAAAAAAAACGGTATCTTGTGACTCATCCTGTAAATTTTGCATTAAATGGTTTTGTAGTTGCACATCCACTCGACGTTTTGGATCTTATGTCTAATTTCTACGTCGGCTGAATTTGAATTGGGGTCGACAAAAATTGCTATACCACACCGAACTCCTTATTCGATCAATAATGGGCCGGAATCACTTGAATGAATAAAATAACTTATGAAGGAACGGTATTTTTTCATTTTTACTTATAATATTTAATTATCAATTAAGATTTGAAAGCGTCACATCATCAATAATAGATGGAAAATTTAAGTTTCATTCTATGAAATTAGACACGACAAATTATTGGATAGACTCTGTCACTGTATAAGTCTACTTAAGAATTTTTCATTAATAAGAATTTAAAATGCATAAATTCTTCAAAATCTAGATTGTTATTAAATACTCTGTTTGGATGTGAATTTCTTTATTTTCAATAAATAATTAGTTCTCAATATATAAATAAATTATTGAATTTCCCTACCTGGGTACAGAGAGTGTGACATAATGTCTAATAAAAAAAAGAAGGCAACAGATAGTAATTATTAATTAATACGATAATAAAAAAAGATCACAATTAACTGAAACTGAATTAACTGTATTAACTTGTACAATTTGATAAGTAGACTTCTCCAAACAGGCACCTGTACCGCCTCGGCGTTCTGTGCCGTATTTCTTTTGATCAAAGCTTATCATCAAGAAGCAGGAAGAAATTTAAGTCAAAATTGAAGCTGCAAAACCATGTCCATAGCTCGAGTTTATACTGACGTCAACGTCCATCGACCTAGAGATTACTGGGATTACGAGTCTCTCGTCGTTCAATGGGGGTAAATGAAACATCTCTAAACTCCTAATCTCAATTTCTTCTAGTTAATATTTACGTTATGACGAGCATTAGAAATTAGGGTTTCACAGTCTTATACAGGTTTTTGTTTGCTTATTTTCATTGTTCAATTTTATCTGTTTGCAGTAGCAAGGGCAGTGCTTAATATACAAATTGTTCTTATCATTTTTTGTCCTTTTGGTTCGTTACAGTGATCAAGAGGATTATGAGGTCGTGCGAAAGCTTGGGAGGGGAAAATACAGTGAGGTATTTGAAGGTATAAATGTCACTAACAATGAGAAATGCGTTATTAAGATCCTCAAGCCAGTCAAGAAGAAGAAGGTCAATCTCTTTACCTTGCTCATCTACCTTGTTAATGAAGATTATTCAATTTCATGGTTTATTGATGGAATAATCTTTCCTGTACCAATTATTTGTGTCCTGAATGATCGTCTGTTGGCATTGATGCAGATAAGGAGGGAGATAAAGATACTGCAGAATCTTTGTGGAGGTCCCAATATTGTGAAGTTGCTTGATGTTGTCAGAGATCAGCACTCAAAAACACCTAGCTTGATTTTTGAACATGTTAACAGTACAGAGTTTAAAGTGTTATACCCTACATTGACAGATTATGACATTCGTTACTATATATATGAGCTTCTCAAGGTTAGTTCTTATGTCCTTATTGTAATGTGCTACTTTTTGGACTCCCTGGGCTCTGAATTTGATATATTGAACTTAGTGATGGTAGTAAATATCTGCTTGTTTTTAAGGTACAATGACGCAAATTAAGTGCTGCCTGGGATTGCTACTTACAGAAATGTATGAGAAAATTAGCCAATCTGTTTATTTAGAATGTTGCCATCTGGTGAACCAGGCTTGTTGTGTCACTTGACAAGATTAGTAATTTAGGATGCTTATAGGACCTTGAATTGATCTGTGCTGATTGTTTGCATTTGCCAATTAATATGGAAAGTCTGCATTCTCAACTGCTTCATAAAGAGGCATCTGCAAACTTAACACCCCCACAGCCATATGTTATAGACCCAACAAGAGAACTCAACCCAAAAGACTAGTCTGATAGGTGAGAGAGCCCATTTGGTCTATAAACCCCTCACCAATTGCCAATACAACCGATGTGGGACAAGTCCCATACCTTGCCATTGGTCCAGATTCGTAACAATTGACCACCCTTGAGGGCCAACGTCCTTGTTGGTCACGGCTGGCTCTCCCAGGCCACCACTCCGAGTTGGCTTTGATATCAATTGTTATAGGCCCAACAATTGAACTCAACCCAAAAGACTAGTCTGATAGGTGAGAGAGCCCATTTGGTCTATAAACCCTTCACCAATTGCCCATACAACCAATGTGGGACAAGTCCCATACCTTGCCATTGGTCCAGATTTGTAACACCATAGTTTTCTAATCGTGTATTCTTCCAGGTGTTGGTGGCAATGAACTTCTGACCAATATGCATTGATACCAGTGTCATGATGTTTCTTATGGCTGTTGTATACTGTTTTATGTTCACAACCTTTGGATATTGTTTCGAAGGTGGCTTGATTTTAGGTGTATGAAAATGATTTGTTGTATGCTTACCAAATCTATTGCTCTTTGTAATTTTAGGCACTAGATTATTGCCATTCTCAAGGCATAATGCATCGAGATGTGAAACCTCACAATGTAATGATTGACCATGAGCTGCGAAAACTACGCTTGATTGATTGGGGACTTGCGGAATTCTACCATCCTGGCAAAGAATATAATGTCAGAGTAGCTTCAAGGTATTCATAGAGTATCAACTTGAGTTAAATTTTCATTAAAAATTTATTTCCTGTCTTTCATAACAGTTAAATAGGTTCAGAAAAGGTAGAACCTGATGCAATGTTGTGTTCTTTGTGACCTGGGTTTGACATACTTTAATTTTTCTAATAGATTTTTGACATTTATTCAGTTTAATTCTAACCAGAATTTAATTGGTTTGAAGTCTAAAACCCATAACTCATATGCAGGAACAAACACTTCTGCTGTTATTAGACATGTTACTATAATTTTGACGTTTAACCTCTGCCCTCCACCCACCTACCAATTGCAAAACTCCTGGTTGAGGTGTAGTAAGTGTGGCTTACTGTAATATGGGCCATTCCTCAACTGTGAAGTGAATAAAATGTGAGACTTGATATATTCACAACTTGCTTTCTTGGCACTAATTGTGGCCTTTTATTCTAAAGAATTTTCCTTGCCTCATTAGATTCCAGTAAGCTAACAAAAGCATGCCAATCTGCTTACCCACCATTTAATTTGAACATTCATTTAAGTCATAACGGTTCCACTAGCTTCTTGCAGAAATATAACAAGTTATCTACTGGCATTCAGGTACTTTAAGGGGCCTGAACTTCTCATTGATTTACAAGACTATGATTATTCTTTGGACATGTGGAGCCTTGGCTGTATGT
The DNA here is from genome assembly GCA_947857235.1 of Jatropha podagrica. NCBI lineage: Eukaryota > Viridiplantae > Streptophyta > Magnoliopsida > Malpighiales > Euphorbiaceae > Jatropha > Jatropha podagrica. The sequence goes on along the minus strand of CANUEP010284205.1, from coordinate 114,867 downwards.
TTGCTGGAATGGTGAGCATTTTAGTTGACCTGTGTATTCCTTCACTGGACTTGAGTATCAGTGACATAGAAGTGAATTGGCTAAAATGTTTAGTGTTTGACAATAACAATGTTGAAAAATTGGGTTGGTTGCAGATTTTTCGGAAGGAGCCATTCTTTTATGGTCATGACAATCATGACCAGCTTGTCAAAATTGCCAAGGTAATTTTGAGTTGGTATTTGGCTAAAGGACCTTATGTTCATAAATTAATTGTAATATTGGATTTAATAATTATTTTGCCCTGCAAGAATAATGACATTTTGGAGTTCCTTATTAGTGCATATCCAGCAAAAACTGTGATTTCTCAAGTTTTCTGTAGATTGCATTAAAAGTGGCACCTAAATGAGCTCAATGTGCAAAAAGCAGAGCCGGAGGCCCATACTCTTATTAACTCTACATTGTTTTCCAATCTTAGTTGGTTGCAAAAATCATTACATGATTTGATTAATGCAGTTCTTAAAATTTTGACTGGAGCATCTGGACTCTAAGCATGGTTCTGTGTATGAGTTGAGTTTGGCAGTTTTAACATTTTTTAGAATTGAATCTCGTATTACATAACCCAACGAGTAAGGGAAGCTTAATATTAGGATTCCTCAATAGCCTTGACAACTTTAGTTGGGTCTGCATTATTTATTTTAGGATTCAGAGTAACATTGAGTTCAATATTGCAACAATTGACAAGAAGCTGGCATGCTAGGGCACAATGGAAGGAAAGTAATTATACATGTGTCAACAAAACTCTTGTTTTATGCAACTTGAAGCAGTATTAGTAGTGATTAGTGAAGTGTGTAAAAAAATTGTCTTGTGATCTGTAATCTTTTGAATTTTCCTTCAGGTTCTTGGTACTGATGAGTTAAATGCATATCTGCACAAGTATCACTTAGAGCTGGATCGTCGGCTTGAAGCTCTGGTTGGAAGGTATGTCCAACTTTTCACTATTTCCTCCTCATATTTTACTGCTAAAGAATTCAACTTGAATTCAAACATGAAGAATGATTGATGTGAACTTTTCCTGTTGAAACCAGTGCGCATTTGTGGGTTTAGGATGAACTGTACATTTTTCATTGAACCGAAAGAAGATATGAAACTTTGCTTGGTTAGAGAAGAACTGGAAATTTAATATCTAGAAAGTTGTTGAGGCAAAAAAAAGTAGCAACGCCTTGAAAATTGAAACCCTCAATTTTTATTTCTAAATGCATTTTATTTGTTTCTGTTACTTGAGGTTCATATTTGATATCTAAGATTTTATTTAATTTTTCTGCAGACATAGCAGGAAGCCCTGGTCCAAATTTATGAATGCAGATAATCAGCATCTTGTTTCTCCAGAGGTCATATGAAATCCTTTTTCTGAGTTGACTGAAGAAAAAGTTGCCCAAACGAACTTTTCTTACTATGAGTTTTGGTTCTTTTGGTTTCATTTGTGTGACAAGCAGGCCATTGATTTTCTTGATAAGCTTCTCCGTTATGATCATCAGGACAGACTTACAGCTAGAGAGGCAATGGTATGCATTTTTCTATTTGGCCCAACTCCTTTCACTCTCTGGTTATTATCTTATGGTCATTAGAGGAGTTACTACTCATCTATAAGCTCTCTGGATTTTGGCTGATTTTTTAAGTAGCTAGCATGCTATATGATTTGGTCCATAAGTTTTGCATCCGGCATCCAGTTTGGGAAAAATTGATGCTCTTTTCTTATGAACTTCTTATTCCTTAAACAGTTGCCAAACTACCACTCATTGCTGAGATTCATTTTCATGCCAATTTTACTAGTTTTTGCTTTCCGCTTTGCTATGTAGTTTGTCCCAGCTATTGATGTACAACATATCTATAATCTATAATATCTATAAAAGTACGAATTGGGGGGAGGGGGGGGAGGTAGGGAACATTTGATCCTCAAAACGCTTCTACGTATTCTAATTGATAAAAAATATTATTAAGGACAATTTAGTTTTAATAGTTAAGTTGGGACCATATTGTGTTTATTTTCTTATTCTAATTATTATTATTATAATTTTAATCTAATCCTATTCTAATTATGAATTTATTCTTTAATACAATTCTAATTATCTATCTATAATATATATAAAAGTACAAATGGGGGGGAGAGCATTTGGTCTTCAAAATGCCTCTACGTATTCTAATTGATAAAAAATATTACTAAAGATAATTTAGTTTTAATAGCTAAATTGAAACTACATTGTATTTATTTTTCTATTTTAATTATTATTGTAATTTTAATCTAATCCTATTCTAATTATAAATTTATTCTTTAATATGATTCTAATTTAAAGTTATAAATTAGAAAGTACACATAAAATATTTTTCTTCCCGACTTATGAGACAAAGATGGACCTGAGTACTCCTATCTGCTAACTCGAGCACTAGGGACATTCGAACTTCTTGATGCTCTGTATTATAATATAATAAATCATAAACAAAACAATTATATCAGTGGTCATGTACAAGAATCACATAATACCTAATCCTTCAATCAAATAATCTCAATATTGCTTCTAACAGAAGTTGGAGAAATTAGAATTTATTATGAAATTGAATTTAGAAATCTTTATTATTATATTTTTCGTATTATTATTTTTACAGCATATGATTAAATATTTTTTTTAAGTATCATTATGATGTTACACTTGTGGTGATATTGAAAATATTTAAACTGTTAACGAGTAAGAATGATATTTATTTCAAATATTTTATACAATATTAATGATTGGTTATTGTAATATTTTTAATTAGATATATAATGTCTATGAATAGTTTTGTTATATCTTTTTAATTTATTTTATAGATATAATGTCAATTTCAGTATAGTTGATACATATAATAAATCTTTGAAATAAAAAAAAAAAATTATATAATTAGTACAAATAACGGTTATATACATGAAACGCACGTTCTAAAAAACTAGTTATTTAATATATATCTGCAGCATTTATTATCATGCTGGAGGATTTCTACCATGATCATGTTTTAGTGGAGGCTAAACCTTTGAAACAATATTATACCCCCTACATCATCCCCCATTCTGATGGTTTGATATCACGAACTATCATATGTCATCTACTCCATGTTTTTCGTTCTTTGAATGTTGAGTTTCAACCCCAATTTTGTTTGGAGCTCCATGTGATGTTTAGAATAGTGGATTGCTGATTGACTTTGGATAAGAATTATTCCTGAACTTCATGCTCATTGGCTTGCCTGCAAAGCAAAATTTATATCATGTTTGTTTGGTAGACATCCTTGAGTTTTAAGACATGGCAAAATGGCAGTTCACTTGGGAAGTATTCTCCTGAAAAAAGGCTGGGATCTAAAGATTTACTCTGCTCATCTTGTTGAAAATCTTTGACTAAATAACTTAAATAAGATCATTTAACCTACAGTATTGCATTTCCTGTATATGCAAAAGAAGTAGACCGTATCTTCTGATCCTTGTGCGTGTTTTTAGTATTTCCTTTCTAAATTAACAAGACGATAGCAAGTGTTAACACTGGCTGCTTGTTAACTTCCTATGCTTCCGTTTCAGACTCATCCATATTTCTTTCAAGTCAGAAGTGCAGAAAATAGCAGAATGCGGACACAATGACTCTCGTCTCGATTACAGACCCTTCTAAGTTGAGTAGACTTGTGTATCATCTGCAAACTTGTTTTGAATGTAGCATCTTGTTATTTATTGCAGGATACGTCCCAGTTTAGGCAGCAATTCAAATTTATTTCTGTTACTCGCATAGCTCTACAATATTCCTCTGTATTGAAAATTGAACAGTAAACTCCATCTTTGAAAGTAGAATATTTGACTTTGATATTGCCTGTTAACATGCTGTAAATTCATATCTTTGGCGATCTTTGCTTACCTTTTTTAGTGTATTTATCACCGTATTGATTAGTGAATATTTACTTTTCCTGTTACTCCTTTTCTCCCCTGGGTCTGGTCCAATGTTTCATGCAAAAATACAGATTTAGAATGAAAATTTTGAACAACTTTGAATTTAACGAGTTTGGTATAAAATTTGATAATGTTCTCTATATTTTCAATGAATTTGATTTTAAGAAATTAAGTTCTTTATTTATAAATGAACTCAAAACAGAGTTTACCCTACTCCCGCTAAACTTGTTATTTATTTCGGAGCAAAAAGCTGCAACATTGAACTTTTGATTCAATTTACTCCCTTAATTCTTTATTTCAACTTAATTTCCACCACCCAAAAAAAGAACAAAAAATTGAAGCTCAATTCACACAAAAAGACCTAATTTGCTCAAATTCTTGCAATTTGCATACATTCTCGAGTAAATTACAAGCTCATAAGGTAAATTTAGCAAAAAAATCGATTTTGTAGCTTTTCTTTTTCCTCCTATGAAGGGTTTGTGGTAAATTAGGCTCGATTGGCTGATTTTCTTGTCTACACAAAGAAGTAGTTGAAGGACAGTTATTCTGAGCTCTAGATCAAGAAAACAAAGAGAAGTAATGTATGCAAAGAAAATCATATAAAACTGGTATTCCACAAACATAGCAATAATATCCAAGAGAGGACTTTTGGATCTCCACAAATTCTATTTCATTTCTTAAGATGCGGAAAACAAGCAAATAGATCAGATTTTGGATGTTTTGCTTCTGCATGCTCTCTGCACTTCACCTCTGTTGTAGTGCAAATGAATGTCTGCATACACACCTTACACTGCAAGTAAAATTCCCAAAATTACAATCAAAAAGCCCAAACCCCACTATTCGATCAAATAACTCAAAAATCGGATGTTTTACTGCCCAAAAGTTGGAGCTAAACCAAGACTGTACCTGGATGGTCATGGCTTTCTTGTTTGAATCAAGTTGACTTCCTGTACACAGATCGGACGGTAATCGAGTGAAAACACCACTATTACCTTTTAGATCTCTAAGATAAATTATAACTAACGAAATAATTAAACAAGCTTAATGTCTCAGACTTTCTTTCTCTACTCAATTAGATTCAACTAATAAAATAAAGGAAGTTCGAAAATTCTTCCTACATCTTTCTTCAATTGGTTAGACAGCTCTATGAACAATAATCCTTCAGTTACCTCACCTATAATTCTTTTTTTCTCTGTAAACAAAGAATTCAAATTACCTCTGGCGGCCTTTTGCTTCTCCATGTTCCTCTCCCGAGCCATCTTCGCCTTCTGTCCATTGCCTCCCCCCATGTCTTCTTCTTCTTCTCTGATTGGAATTTGATACGCTAAAAAGAGGAAAAGCACAAAGCTTGTATTATCTGAGGGAAAACAAGACAACAACAAGCTCCAGAGTCGCAGTTGCGAGAAAATCCCTCGTATCTATTTATATAGCGGTGAAAGTGGAAGACAGGAAACACGGTTTACTCTTTCTATTCTTTTTTTTTTTCCCCGAAATTGAACGACGTCGTTGGCACTTTGTCATGACTCATAATTAGCATGCTGTCGTTGTCATCTCCTCCTATGTCCTTTTGTTTTGTGACGCACTGGCTAGGGAGTTGCTTGGAAGCTTCTCTCTGGAGGGCTGTTCAACCGACTGATTTGATGGACAGACACACCTAAATATTTAAAAGTTACCCTTCCGGTTAATTGGATTATTTTTTTCCGTGTCTAAACCGTTTGGCATCGGAAGTTTATACACCGATTAATCTGTAATTCAAAAAATTCCTCATTCTAGAACAAAATAACAATTTGTGGCTGAGTTTTGAGGATAAACCACACAGCTGGAGCTCACTAAGAATTTGTGGTGATTACGTTACAGAAGCCATTTAAACACTGCTAGCTCGCACAAGTGGTGGAGCCCATTCGTGCGAGTGCAAACATAGGGCCTTCTAATTAATGTCTCAACTATTAACTACCCTCTCTTTATTATGGGCTTCGCATTGTCCTGTTAAGAGTCCTTATTTTATTAGAATACCCTTTAAAACACCATATTAGTTAGATAATTACATTTCTGTATGGAATAGCAAATAACATGTATAGTTCTTGATTTTCAACTTATACTTTGGCACCTTATCAACTATTTCTATTCTTTAAAAAATAATAATAATTATAAAAAAACAGCATCCTAATGGAAAAGTTGGTGACTTTTTTTTTGCTTGCGATTTTTCTATTGTTAATGTAGACGCGTTGAGAGGCATAAATTTGCAAATTAATTAGTACAAAATGTAAAAGTTAATGCATAACATTATATTAAAAGTCATTAGTTAATTATTTGCCTAATGAATCTTTTAGATTATAAGGTAAGGTATATTCTATTGTTAAAGGAAATTACTAACACCAAAAAAATAAAATAAAATTCTTTCTTGTGGATCTGTTGCCCGCAGTAGAAATGTCGCAGCAAGGCCCAACGGTGACCAAGATGAGTTGGCCAGGCCCGATCCATTAGTAACTAGTCCATTCAATTCTTTTAGGCCCATTTTCACTTTTCACGTGGGCCATGTATTATATTTAACTTTTTATTAACTTATAACAAAAATTTTCCAAGTTTAAAAACATGAAGTTGTGTTTAAAAAAAAAAGATAAATTAATCAAATTAACGTTCATAATTTTAAGACTACATGAAAATCCTATGATTAAAAAGATTTTTAACTTTGGTTAATTAAAAAAAAAAAAAAAAGATTAATCCATTTTTAACACTGTCAGGATTGACTATAGACTTGTAGAACTTAGGTAGAAAATGAAGCACAAGACCCACATGGTCGGCTGTCCACATCGACCGTCACGTTTATATTGTTCCAAGAAAACGTCGCAACCCAACGACAAGTCATCATTGAAGAAAGATGCCTTTACTGGCTTTTCATCACTACATATATTCCAGATAAGCTCGCCACAGCATTTCACCACCAAGTCTATTAATAGAAGACATAGTTTTCCACGCTTTTGAGTTTGCGATTACTAAAACGGAAAAATTTTTCCTGTGTTGATTTAGGCTACTTTTAGTAAATAAAATTAGCGCTCATTTCCTTAATATTTTAAATTTTTTTAATTTATTATTTCAGGGGCCATGAATTATTTTTCAAATTAATTTAATAATGGGCATTTTGATTATAAAAAATTGTATATTATCCTATCTCTTTCTAAATTTAATGGTTCAATTATGTAATTATTTAATGTGTATTATGTTATTATACCACAATAATGACATTATTATTGTTATCATCCAATTTCAACGTAATAAAAGTATACGTGTTGTGGTAAAAAAACAACATTTTCACAACTCATTCAATTGCATAAATAGTTTCTTTTTTTAAAATCATAAATAATTCCCTGATATATTTTTTTTTGAAAATTCAAAATTAATTCCCTGATATATAAAATTTGACGATATTGAAATTTTAAGAATATTTTATATTTGTTTTCGATGTAAAAATATTAAAATTTCGGCTTACCTAACTTACAAATTCCTCGCAAATTGAAGATTGCGACTCGGTCCTAATTCAAAATATTGTGAAAGAGAGAAGTGCACTAATAAAAAGACTCGCGAGTCGTGACGCGACCCGAAAAGAAAAACGAAACGCCCTACAGCGGCAGGTTACGTTAAAGGATCATTTATGACAGTTAAACGCAAAAAGTCGCCAAGTCTCAAAACCATTGTTGGCTCATGCGCGCTTTTTAGGACACCTCCGTGACTTGCCCAACTCGCCAGCAAGGCGGGACCCACGTCTCTCGCTTCATAATTTTAAAGGCCAAAGTAATTACCAAAGCTAAGAACAGAATATGCTTTGCTCTTCCCTGCAAATATCCCTTCCGTCTCTGCAAATGATATTTTTCTTCTTCTCTTTCTATATCTACTGCTGATTTCTCCTGCTGCTCTTCTCACCTACCGTCGTCATCTTCTTCTGCCACTTTCTTTATCTTTCTATCCATTCTTTAAACAAAGAAACAACCATGGAGCTGCTTCAAGAGTTGTTTGTCACCGCTTTTGTTGCTATTGTATGCTCTTTTCTTATCGCTAAAGTTGTTTCTATTGCTATGGCTGGTGGCGATTCTAGCAACGCTTCGCAGTTGTCCAAGAGTCAAAATGTTGATCAGAAAATTACCGGAGATAACCGTGATGAACGTGTCATGGAGGATTTGCAGTATTTTGAAAAGCTGAAGGTTGACGGGTTTACGAGTGAAAAGAGGGTGGAATTTGTTGACGAAGGTGCACAAAAGGTCGATGAATTTGTTGGAGGATCGATTGAGGCTGCGGAAGTCGAGAAATCGGTGAACCACGATGAAGTAGTTGAAACTGAATGCCGTAAATTGTTAACAATATCAGTCGAAGAAGGTTTGAAGGAAGAGGATAAATCATCGGAGGATATGTTGGGGAAGTGCGAAGGAGAATTTCAAGTAAGTAGACACGTTGGCGTAGAATTGACTGACGATAAGAGTGCTATTGACGAGAAACAGAGAGGTGGTGATGATAATTTGCTTAAAGAAAACATAGAAATTGAGTCAGTTGGCATAGAATCGTCTGCTAAAAAGGATGCTATTGAAGAATCTGAGGAGATTCGGGTTGTGGGGAGTGAAACGATAGAAAAAGGTGAAGAGAAGAAAATAGAGATCGATAGTGATGACGATGATTGGGAGGGGATTGAGAGGAGTGAATTGGATCACGTTTTTGCGAAGGCAGTTAACTTGGTAGAGTCTGCAGATAAAGATGAAGGCTCGAGAAGCATAGGGAGCGATGTTCAAATGGAACTGTATGGGCTTCACAAGGTGGCTACTGAGGGGCCTTGCCGCGAGCAGCCGCCTTTGCCTCTTAAAGTCGCTGCTCGGGCCAAGTGGTATTAAACTTTCTGATGCATATATTTACCTCTATTTTGTTTATATATTGGTTCTGTATTTATTTTACTTTTCTGTTTGTTAAATTGTCTGAATGAATGATAGATGGATTGCTTTGACATTAGAGACAGAGTTGAGAAAATCAACACTAAAGATTTAAGTAAGATAAAAAGGTTAGTGGAAGTGAAAAATTGTTGCAATGTGGATAAATTAAGGAAAATCATGATAAAAATGTTTGAAAATTGTGGTGGATTGTGCATAAAATAATTGCTGTACGAGATGATATGAACTATGAGAACCATCCATCGTGGACATCAAAAGTACCCAGGCTAGAGTCTTGAACCGAAAAAAGAAAATATAGAAACGATTAGTAATCCTTGTTGGGGCACTTCCATTGCAAGTGTCATCTTTTTATCTCCTTGTCTCTTTCAGCTCGTGCTTTCATCTACAATCATGATCTTTTATCTTCTTGTCACTTTCCTATCCAGCTTACATATACTATTATGTCCTGTAGCAATAGAAACAAACTCATATCTATACCCGTTTTGTCTTCCTGTTGCAAATTTGAGATGTTCCCTGAGGCTCCAGCTATCCATCTACATTATCCCTTATGTGCTGACCAATTCTTCTCCCCCTCCATTAGATTTCTGTTTAGTCATATCTCAGATATAGCCAAAATTCAGACAGATTAGCATAAAATAAAAAGTCCAGGCAGTCACCCATTTGTATACTCTCATATTAGAAAATTGTCCACCTAAGAAAAAGCAAATGAGTATACAAACTACACCGTTGGGCCTGCCTCTACCAAATTACACGGTATAGTTTGATAGTTAGTTATAATAATAACAGGGTTGACAGCTGCTATGTATGAGTGATGGAGGGCACTGGTTCCGTTGTGCAAGGAATGCTTGGCAAAGGCTGGGAAACATGAATCCAGAGGTGGCTATGGAGCAGTACGTTGCCCTTGTATCAGATAAAGTCCCAGGTTGGATGGAAGGCAAATCTGCTGTAAGTGTTTGCCATTGAGGCAGAGCATTTGTAGTCCCTGCAGTGATTCTCTATCCCAAAATATAGTTTCTCGTTAATGTTATGTTGCAGGGTGATGACAAGCCAGGATCTTCTGCAGCAGCAAATCCTGGTGCTGTCGCTTTAGATTTAAGTACAGCTTCTTCCCATCATCAAAATATTACAGAAGAAAGGTATTTATCGGAATTTGTTCATTTGGTTGTTTCTATCGACTCATAATGATGTGTTCTTGTGCTTGTCCTTGTTTGTTATGTATCATTTATCTGTCAATATTATCTCATATAGGAACCCGGAAGTGATGCTTGGTACTGAGAAAAATGATTATATTGGCCCAAACGTGGAGGATAAGGTATATGTATACTGAAATTTTTCCCCTTTCAATGTGCTATAATAAATCAAATGTTCGAACCGATTTTTGTGTTTGTATCACCAAAATGTTAGAATAATTAACTTTGAGATCTCACATTAGCACTTATTTGCCACAAGTTGTGAATAAAATTATTTATAGATATGACCCAGAAATCAACCAGTATATTGATGTGAAAATTCAGATCTTCTGGTGGTTGCATAATTCTGCATGTGTTCATTAACCTTGCCTGTTGGAATGTTAGAAGTGTTATCTTCAAGCATGATTGAACTTGGAATCAGGTTCAAAAAATTTTCCATTAGGCAACTGAGATTTCTATCCCGTTATTTTTTTCCTTTCCATTGCAGAACAAGGCACATGCATATATCACAAACAACAACTCCATAACAGAAATGTAATTTATTATAAGCTAATGCATATACACCTTCGAGGTTGAATAATCCTACCATTGCTTCTCAACCACCTGAACAAACCAAGAAGGAACTTACTTCTCTTTCTAAACTGAGGGCCCAAGTTAGCAGTTACTTTCCTCTGAGATCAGTTTAAACTAGATCTTGATTTTGTTATCATCCGTACTTTGACTGACATGCTGTGCCTCAAATTGTTATGGGCCATTGCATCTTTATATGGGTAAGCGCTTCATACTGCATTACTCTCTCCCACAGGTCTTGGTTTTTCTTTCCAGAAAACAATTAATTATTGTTCATTCAGGGTTTTGTATGATGCAAATACTAAATGTTCTCATTCATTGAAAACAAACAATAATACTCTCCTAAACGAATTTCGCGAGTTCAGCATACATAACGACTCCATTCCGAGCATGTTATAACAAAGCTTGTAACCATGTGAGGTTGATGTTTGTTATTTTCTAAAATGTCTACTCAAAATCTATCTCCATCCTTGACAATGTATTACAACCAAATTTGGTGTGAATTTTCAGGTTAAAGAACGATGAACATTTCTATGCCGCTTGACCTTCCCAACCACCGTGGCCATTCTCCATTTGCAACACCACAAGAAGTTAGTGACCAATTCTCATTTCCAAGTATAAAAATAAAAAAAAAATGCGTCAAGTAAGTTTCTCGTGCTGGCCTATATTTTCATTTGTTTGTTACCAGCTGTATTGTCTAAACGATGCGTGGTAATTAGGACAAGTTGATATATTGTGTATATCTTCTTATGTAAATACCTAATGCATTTTCCTTAATTTGCCACCTGGATGATTGAGATTGTCAAGATACATATGATAATGATGGTCATTATTTCTCAAAACGTATGTTTTTTATTCGGTTGCTGCTGTTGAGTTCTTTGTTCTTTTAGTCTCCTGAAATAACGTGAAGCAATGGTGGAATTACGTGAAGTAATGTGCAAGAGAGTTGTAACTTTGGTAGAAATTGTTATTATTAGTCAAAAACTTGATATTATAGAGTTCAATAACATGCAGGAACCCAAGTTTCCCTAATTATATCTCTTTTTTATTTGGACAAGAATATGGTTCGACATTTCCAATTTAGGAAAAAGATTATCCTTTGGTTAAACTGACATTCAACAAAATAATTTGCTGAATGTCTGTCTCTGTCTGTCATTGCTTCATGGCCGCTTGTGTAGATTATTTTATTGGAAACCAACCACTGTCTAGCGTAATCAATTATTTTATTAGAGGATGCAGCTAAACTTCTAGAATTTATTACAATTTTCCCAAGGTAGTAACAGATTGTAAATTGGAGAATTTTCATCCTTATTGACTAGTAAATTTGGATGGGTAAAAAAGTGAATTTTCAAGGTAACCCACAGGACTTTATTAAGACCCGTGTTTTGAACTGTCGGCCTTGAAATGGACGTACGGCCCACTACCACCCCCACCCCCACCTCCGGCCACACCCCCGCCTACGCCACCACTTCCGTATCCTGTGCCTGCGCCTGCGCCAAATCCACTTCCTCCTCCATGACCACTCCAACCTGATCCAGGCCCAAAGCCACCGCTTCCTCCACCACCACCTTGACCAAAGCCACCGCCAGCGCCACCGCCCCCGACTGCCCCGTAGCCACCATCACCACCTCCTTTTCCATAACCTTCTCCAGGATCAATCCAGCCGCCCCCACTACCGCCGGAACCATACCCAAGACCGCCACCGGACCCTGTCCCATAACCACCATGCATTTGCTTAGTCTCATATCTCATTCGATCCTGGTCATTTTGCAATCTCCAATCTTCCTTATTAGCTTCAAGAAGAACAAAACTACAAAGCCCAAATCCCAGAAGGATGAGAACCCAAGAGGCCTCACTTTGTGTTCCCATGACTAACTTCCCAGTCCCACTAAGAAGTCAAAACGAACAAAAGCTTGATTATCCAAAGATTAGAAAACTAGGTGCGTGAAGGAAAAAAAAAAAAAAAGAAAGAAAAACAGAAAATTGAAATCTACTGTCTGACGTACTTGTATCAGCATTAGCGATGATATTATTAATTTATAGGACTATGAGTGAGTTGTGTGGAGTGTGCGAAATGAGCCGAAGCATTCCGGTGGTGAGATCGATTTGCGTGACCACGAGGGGCAACCCGCATGGTTTGTGCGCGCTGGGGCCTGCGGGCCTGTTTCCATGGATGGGCCTTTCAACCACATTCAAAGTTGTGATATGGGCTTTTGAGGACTAATGTTAGGACTTTTTTCAACTTATTAGTTAGCTACATTCTGGATTGGCCCTAGGGTTCGTGATACCATTGACTTAACTAGTAATACCTACTACGCTAGTACTAGCCTGCAGGTCCAGGACAATTTCATTTTCAGGCTTGAAAATTATCATAATTTTCTAACTTCAGTTACATTTGGAGAAGATACATATAGGCTAGATTCAAACGCTGTAATAATGAAGGGCAGTTTTAGTCTTTCAGCCCGTTTTTTTTCTTGTTTTATTTGCGTCTTGGTTGTGAATTTTAATCAGAAAAAGACCATTGAAAATCGAATAAGAAAACGACTTCGTCTTCATGAGAAAATGACATATTAGCTAACCCAGGAGAAATACTGCAAATTGTTTGGACACGTCGACGCAGTGCAGGGGAGTCCTCTGCTTCTCGAGTTCTTGTCACGTGCATGGCTGTGGATATAAAGCATAAACTTGACTTTTGTGGCCATAAATATTCACCTGCTTTACGATATCAACACAAATTAGTATAGAAAACAGGAATTAATTCTGTATTTTAGAATTTGCCTCTCAAATTTCATAATTGGATAATGTCTAAACATTACGCATTAAATCACGACTTGTTTACAGTTGTATTGTATTTAAAGAATAAAATAATGTGGTGGTGGATCTTTTTCGTCAATAATTGCTGCTGATTAGAGCATTGGAATTGGATTATCCTCTCACTTCCTTTCTATACATATAGCTTTAGGTATCCAATTCAAAGTTTTGACATCTCAACAATTATTGCCGACAAAACTTTGTATACAATCAACTTTTTTTGTGATTGTTTACAAGTTTTTGGTTTCTTTAGAGACATTTAAATCTGTTTGATTTGTAAGATTTTTTTTAAAAATAGAATTGAATTAAAGTAGATTTCAAGTTCAGTACTGATAAAAATGCGGAGGAAGACGATTGAAAACCAACTGACAATCATATATGAAAACATAATAATCGAAAGGCCCATAATAGATTTGATTCCATTGCTAAAATTATATTTATATAACTGGAATCTTTTATGGATTCCTAAAACAATGGCCGACCGTTCTTTTCTTTTTCCCTCTTCTTCTTTACTCGTCGTTAGTGTCAGTGTTTGCCAACTTGGGCTAATAGACTACTGAAATTGATAAGATACCAACATGAAAAAGAAGTGCCTTAACCTTTAGATGGTCCATATTGCTCGAATTGTTTTCATTTAAGGTGTGATATAGATTCTTATTAAACCTAAATAATTAGCATCCAACTGTGTCAACACAGTAAGATTTTTAATCAAACAAAAAGGATGATTATGATATTTATTTCAAATTCCGTGCAAATAATTTTGAAGTGAGCATTTTGTGATTATAAAAGGAAGGGAAGCAATTATTGGGAGAGGTGGGTCCATTCCAGCCAATTGCCAAAAGATAATAGGAAGGGTGTGATAAAAGGATCAGCGTCCGGTGTGATTAAACATTTCCAATTATTTCATTATCTAATCAGCAAACAGAAAAATGCCACCCCATCAAACCACCTTTATCCTCAACCTTTAATGCCATTCCCTCGTCAACGTCACTATGAAAATCTGGAACAGATAATTACTTATTATGTTAATTGGTATTTTTTTACATTTCCTCTACCGATTTCATGATTAGTGCTCTTTCCACTGCTTCTAAGCAGATGATTGTTTTCCTTTTTTTCGGAGGAGTGGAATTCATTGTATTTATTAAAAAAAATTACGTGATTGACTGTTATTGGGTAGATTTTTGAGTGGAGTTCATTTTTTATATGTGTGCATTGAACTAATATATATATATATATATATATATATAAAGTACATAGGTGGCAAGCTCTGGCACTTATTACGTGAGTGAGTGTTGACAGTAATCCAGAGTTGCATTTTAGTATAATGATACTATGGTGGGCTGTAAAGTTTAATATCTAAATGCACATGTGGCAAGATCTTGCCCACTCATTGAGGTCTATCAATCCTTTTCCGATACGTACATCCACCAAGTGAGATTCTTGAGAATTGATATTGTGAACCTCTAAATCACATGGCCGACTAGATCATTCTTGCACAAAACGTGTCGTCACCAAGACATGTTTTTTCTTTTTTATAAAATGTATAAACAGACGACTGTTCACTCTAGGGCCTGCAATGGGTTGGTTTAATTTCAAACCAAAAAACCAAGTCTAGTTTAACTCAGATCAAGCTTGAAAAGAAAAATCAGAGTAGAACTGAATCGACTTAATCAGTTCAATTCAGCTTGTATCAATTTGATAATTCATTAAACTAAAACCAAAATTATCTAAAATTTTCACTCTAAACAGTAACACCCTTTCATATGTAACTCCTTTTTTAAAATATAGAAAGATCAACGAAGACAGCTTTCATTAACTTTTATAATTTCTTCACATAGCTGTTCACGAACTGAACTTGGAACTTTGAAAAGATTAAAATTTACAAAGATCCGATCAGCTCAATCTGTATTTTCTTTTACTTCTTTTTTTTTTTTTCCGAATTGTATATTAGCAAGCAATCATTGCCCAACTGAGTACTAGTTTTTTTTACCATGGACATCAATTCTGATAAACAGTGTATAAACACTACCAAGTATGATGGGGTCCATAACATCCATCACACAGCTCCAAATCCCTTTCACACAGGCGGTGGACAAGGATCCACTGGAGTCAAACCTGGTCTCACCAAGCATCATATATAATATCAATCAATATATATAAATATGATAAGATATAATATTTCCCCCACTCATGACTTGCCTCAATAAGCATTATATTGCAAATGCATCAACCATCCGGAAGCCAAGAGAATCTCACAGACTCCTATGTAAACCTTCCTTAACTCTTCTCACTGCATTTTATAAACACACACATCAGACCTGACACGGTTAAGTTGCCTCAGAGCCTAAATCATCAAACTGATAGTTGGCAGGCACAAAAGATTGAAGATGAAGGTATTGAATTTCAGGGTTCAACTGATAGCAGCATTTTGCCTCTGTTGCGCATGTGTGATGGCAGAAGAAGTGAAGAAGCTGCAATCAAAGAAGACTTACATAATTCACATGGACAAAGCCAGTATGCCAGAAAGTTTCGACCATCATCTCCAATGGTATGATTCAGCTTTAAAATCAGTATCAGAATCTGCTGACATACTTTACACTTACAATACTGTAATCCATGGCTTTTCCACAAGACTCACACCCGAAGAAGCAGAATTACTTCAAAAACAAAGAGGAATTCTCTCTGTCGTACCAGAAATGGTATACGAGCTGCACACTACTAGAACACCAGAGTTTCTTGGATTAGGAAAAAATGAAGCTGTCTTCCCTGCATCAGACTCGGTTGGTGAGGTGATTGTTGGAGTTCTAGACACTGGTGTTTGGCCAGAGCTAAAAAGTTTTGACGACACTGGTCTTGGTCCCATACCAAGGACCTGGAAAGGCACCTGTGAGACAGGCAGGAACTTTAATTCATCAAATTGTAACCGGAAACTAATTGGAGCAAGATATTTCTCACGAGGATATGAAGCAGCATTCGGACCAGTTGATGAAACAGCAGAATCAAAGTCCCCAAGAGACGATGATGGGCATGGAACTCATACTGCAACCACTGCAGCAGGGTCTGCTGTCTCAGGAGCTAGCCTATTCGGTTTTGCTACTGGGATAGCACGTGGTATGGCTCCACAAGCTCGAATAGCAGCCTACAAGGTGTGTTGGCTTGGTGGGTGTTTTGGGTCAGATATTGTTGCTGCAATGGAGAAGGCTGTTGAAGATGGTGTGAATGTGATATCTATGTCAATTGGGGGTGGATTGTCCGATTACTATAGAGATACTGTTGCCACTGGAGCTTTCACAGCAACAGCACAGGGAATTCTGGTATCATGTTCAGCTGGAAATGGTGGACCAAGTCCAGGCAGCTTGACCAACGTTGCGCCTTGGATAACTACTGTGGGTGCAGGAACACTGGATCGAGATTTTCCAGCATATGTAACCCTTGGAAATGGGAAGAATTATTCAGGCGCATCCCTTTATAATGGAAAGGCATCAATTAATTCATTGGTCCCACTTGTTTATGCTGGTAACATAACTAATTCGACAAGTGGTTCTCTTTGTATGTCAGATTCTTTGATTCCTGCACAGGTTGCTGGAAAAATTGTGATATGTGATCGGGGGGGAAACAGTAGGGTGCAAAAGGGGTTGGAGGTAAAAAATGCTGGCGGTGTTGGGATGATTTTAGCAAACACAGATTTGTATGGTGAAGAGTTGGTTGCAGATGCACATCTTCTGCCTACAGCTGCTGTCGGCCAAAAGAGTGGAGATATCATCAGGAGTTACGCCTTCTCTGATCCTAAGCCAGTGGCCAGAATTGCTTCTGGAGGCACACATCTAGGAATTGTGCCTTCACCAGTCATAGCAGCGTTCAGTTCTAGAGGCCCAAATCTGCTCACCCCAGAAGTACTTAAACCAGATTTAATAGCTCCTGGAGTCAATATACTGGCTGGATGGACTGGTGCAGTTGGACCAACTGGACTAACAGATGACAAAAGGCGGGTGAACTTCAATATCATTTCTGGAACATCCATGTCATGCCCACATATCAGTGGGTTAGCCGCGCTCCTCAAGGCTGCTCACCCAGATTGGACCCCAGCTGCCATCAGGTCTGCCCTAATGACCACAGCCTATACAGCATACAAAAGTGGCAAAACCATACTTGATGTGTCCACTGGGCAGCCATCAACACCATTTGATTATGGTGCCGGACATGTAAATCCAGTAGCAGCACTTGATCCTGGACTTGTCTATGATGCCACAGTTGAGGACTACCTAGACTTCCTCTGTGCACTAAGCTATAGTGCATCCCAGATTAAAATTGCCACGAAGAGAGACTACACCTGTGACCCAAGCAAGAAATACAGTCTGGGCGACCTCAATTACCCGTCTTTCTCTATTCCTCTACAAACTGCTTCTGGCAAAGGAGGCGGTGAAGGGGTAACAACCACCGTTAAATACACGAGGAGTTTGACTAATGTGGGAGATCCAGCAACATATAAGGTTTCAGTGTCTTCTCAAATTAGATCAGTAAAGATCTCAGTTGAGCCAGAATCACTCAGTTTCAGTCAGCAGTATGAGAAGAAGAGTTACACAGTAACATTTACTGCTACTTCTATGCCATCGGGTACCAGCAGCTTTGCTTATCTGGAATGGTCAAATGGGAAACAAGTCGTTGGCAGTCCGATAGCTTTCAGCTGGACATAGACTTAAAATCTTTTAGAATTGGATGAATGGCTATTATTAACAGGACATGAAAGTGCCTGTAGTTATGTTTAATGAATGTCTTTTACTTTCCCCTTCCAATGTTCCAACAACTGCTCCAGCAACAGCCGGTTGTTGTGCTTGTAATTTCTCTCTAGATAATCACAGGTCACAGAAAAAGGAGGGAAAAAATAACTGTACAGAAAATCAAGCAAAAAAATTTATATGTTATTATTTTCCATCATATCACATGCTTCTTCAATCAAGTTTTAAATCCTTTTATACTCATTTGTCCTTCAATCAAGTTTTAAACCCTTTTATACTCATTTGTCCTTCATGGTTATGGAATCACTATCTATACAATTTTAAAGGAATCTGGTGGCTGCAATACCATTTATTATATGATTTTTCATTTCTAGTTAATTACTTTGGTTCTATTCTACTAAAGCCTCACGCCACTTTGTTTTTACTCTGATTTTGCAGTTGCAGCTGAGAAAATGCATATGTTCAATGATTATGGATATTTGATTTTCTTTTTGTCTACGTATTGTGTCAACGAGTAATAGCTGGTTTGCAGCTTGATATTATTGCTGCTTATAGTTCACATCCCAGTTTAGCAACTTGTGGAAGTGCTTTGACACCACCAAAAAGGGAGTTCAAAGCACAAATGCATCGTTTCATATGGGGATTGTATTGTGGATTGTATTGTGGATCCAACAAAAATTGAATTTCAATCAAGAACCCCAATGGTGGGCTGCTAAAAAAATATTTGTGACGAGCCCAAGAAGAAATTCATTTGTTTCAGCAGGGAAAAATCAAGAACTCTCTGTCATTGAACTTGTTTGAGTAGACATAAGACTTGTTGAAATATAAAAGCTAAGATCTAGCTCTAAGAATGGTTGTGGACCTATCTTGCTAGTCAAAATTTGACTCTCTAATTTCATCAATTTTACCCATCTCTAATATAACATTTCAATATCAGACAAGATTCATGATATATTGGAATGAGTCAGAGCAAAAACAATCAACTTATAGATAGTACATTTTTCTGCATATTAGTGGCCAAAGTTCATTCTTGAGCTAGCCATATGTGTAAAAAATCCAACAAGCTAGCAACCTAGTCATAAAAATTCATAAAAGGACAGTCATAAAAGTTTTAAAAATAATCACCAAATATAGAGGTCTCTTGCAAAAAGAGCAAGCCATCCTTGTACCCATAGGAAGACTCACTCTTCAGGGGAAGTAATTCTTCTTCTTGGCAAAGAGAATCAGTAAGACAACCGGGAAGAGCCTTAGAAGCGTATAAAAGAGGAGAAAAGTGAATGGCATGAATTAGAACATCATTCAGAATCTTGTTTAGACTGACAAACGGGTAGGTAATATGTATCGAGCTGCCAATACTTTTGTTTCACACCTTCCCAAACTTCTTCCGCCAGACAATCTTTAACAGCCAAGGGAATTAACTGTGTGGAGTACCCCAAATTCTCGAGTTCTAAAGAAACTAAATTGCAGTAAACGACGTGGAAAAATGCATTACCTCCACAAAGTCCATTGAAGAATGAGTATATTCCTCCAGGCTTCAGTAATACAGGTAAATGTTGGTGGAACTCTCTTAGATCCTCATAATACTCACCATAAGTGTCAAAGAAAATACCTGCACAGGTTTTGCCAAAATTAGGATGAGTGACATTAGTTACCTTTGCTGGTGGGCCAGATAAAATGTCTTTCTAGTTTAACTGTCATTTACAATTCTGAAGAACAAATGAAAAGGCAGATCAAAATTTCAAGAGAAATTTTGTAGAAAACTAACTGCCAATACAGCACTTGCATACAACTTGATTATAAGGAAAATGAACGAAATGTAATAAGGACTATTAGATACTTCACTGCTAGACATGAAAGTGTATTATGTACTCGAAAAGATACATTATGTTACACCCCATGTAGATGAAAATCTAAAAGAAAGGGTCAATAATCAATATGTTGTCATAGGATTTCAATAAGTGTGTATTCATTTCAAAGTACCAAATTCATTATACTCCAACATGGGACTGTTATCACTTCTTTACAATCTTGGAAATTAATTCCCTCTTCAGTCCTTGTAGTCTATGCCTCTTATTAAAATACTTGTCTTCAGCAAATGAAAGATTAAAGATGCATATTCCTTCCATAAATCATATCTATGTCATTCTCCACATCAACAGAAGTCAAACCAAAATGCATTTTTGCTAGGAAATCATTTTGATAAAAAAAAATATTGGTACATTCTTCAAATAAAATTCAAAACTGATATGAATTTGTGCATGTTAAAAGGCAAAAAATCTTCAATTACCATCATAAGTTTCAAGCTGAGAAAGCATATCTTGCCACTGCCCAAATATTATCTTTACATTATCTTTCTCACCCCAACCAGTACGAAGCATTCGTTCATAAACCTCTGGATGCGCCTCAACAATTGTGTGAGTAGTTGGATTGTACTGTTGAATGGCTGTATCCACGAGGCCCATTCCAAATCCAATGTTTAGTATGTGACCACCTCCTGAGCAAACGGCCTTAGCATGCGCCTCCATCAGTGGTTTCTCCCAAGCCATCATAATAGCTTTGCTATCAGAATCCATCAGCTTATCCTCACTAAAAGTAACTCTATCTTCCAAGTAATCTCCATCAGCATGGCCGTTTTCATTTGCTTTCCTTGCAATGGTTCCTAAGATCAACTCAGATTGAATTCCTATGTAAATATAGGAATTTTTAGCAATCATCAGTTCAAAACAAGAAAGCAAACTTATTTGCATAAATGTTTCCAGTAATAGTACTCGTGTGCTTGTGAATTATTGATTAAATTAGAGCATTAGAGAGACAGAGAGCAGAAAACCCCATGATTCCATAGACGCTGGAATCTAATACCGTGTAAGCGAATTTTCATGCATATTAGGGTTGTAATTCAAAATATTTTGATAAAAAAAAATGGTAGGATACGGCAAGACTCAATTCAATTGATACTGAGTGATGGTGGGTCCAAGTTTCAAAAATAACTTAACACATCTCATTCTGTCCCATCCTGTTCCTAAGGGTATTATGGAAAACATGATAGTTTCAGTTTATTGTTCAGTGGAGGGCTTAAAACCCAGCCACACTCCGGCTGGGCACAGTCATGACAATTAGTGAAAAATCTGTTCAAAATCATAAAATTCAATTCTATCACTTCAAAATTTCTTTCAAACATAAAAAAGTGCCTAAAAGGAAAAGAATTTAATTACATCTAGTATATATAAGCTTTTCTTTCTTGTTTACAATCACAATTACAGGAAGACATCTTATGGTTAGAATTTAAACTAGGAACTTAAAAGAAATTCTTGGATTTCAAGTCCCTAATCTAAATGGACCCTAGTAGAATTTAACTGAATAATTGCGAATGGTTTGATATTATGAGAATACCGGCATTGAGAAGAATTTCAAAGGCCTCCTGGTGACCTTCCTCCATAGCTAAATCGCCAGCGGATAGATTAAACGGGGAGAGAGCATTCCAGGGGGAACCGGCTTCAAGAAGGGCCTTGACGACGGCTGCATGGCCGAGCTTGGCCGCGTGCATGAGCGGAGTAAAACCATCGCTGTCGAAGTATGAAACGTCCGCTCCGGAGCTTACGAGAGCTCGAACCTTGTCTATTTCACCGTTCTTTGACGCCTCGCAGAGGAGTTGGCATTCGTTCATGGCTGCTCTCAGCTGGATTTACGCTCTGAATCCTGCCCCCTTCTCCGCTTCAGCTGTAAAAACCATTTGGGAAATTTGGATTTGCCCCCTCAGGTTTTAGTAAATTACAATTTTCTTCAGCAAAAGATGTAATGTAACTCCGTTCCATTGTAACTGGGGAATTTAAAAAATAATGTCGTTTTAAAACTATTTATAAATTCAATGCCTGAACTGTAATGGAGAGAATAATTTAACCTGTGAAGAATTAATAGTTTTAATAAAAATATATTTGGATAATCAAATGGAGATTTAATACAAATATAAAATGTGACCATTAATACAAAAGAATAATATTTTATTAATAATTTGACATATTAAATAATAATTTAAATAATTATAGTTTTTTTTAACCGAAAAATACGAATTATTTGGTGTTTTATTTATTTATTTGGTTAAACAATAAACAAATCATGAATTTCATACACACGTGGATGGAGCCACATTCGGGCCAAGGGTGACAATGAGCCCTTTGATTTTTCTTTAATACTTGAATAATTATTCTCTGAAAAAAAAAAAGATAATAATTATTGCTCTTCATGCCTACCAATTATTGATTTAATAATTGTTAATTTCTACTGATGCATTATAATTTAAACAGGTTAATAAATTAATTTTAAATTTTAGCATTTAATTTAAAGACTTGTGTTCTTGGTAAACCTTTGTGAGGAGACACCCGTTAGAAAGGATTGTCTCCCGCCCTTGGATATTCTTCTGCCTACACATCTTGCATATTATATTCCACTAAAATTTAATAAATTAATTAATTTTATAATGATCACGAATTTTTATTTAAAGAAAATATTTTGTTGTTATAATTGTGGAATGATACTTAGAAGAAAAAATCAATGAACAGCTAAATTACTCATCGCTAATGAGCTATTTTTCGGAATCCATCACGGTAAACGCATGCAATGCCTTCCCTGAACCTGAATCTCCCAATAAAAAAGCGCTAGCTAAACTCTTATGGTACACTAATTTTGACCATATTCCGTGTCGAAACGCCATCGTAGTAGAACATGTATGATATTCCTACGCACTTTAAACATTCAATTTATTACAATCATGTGGCTGTTGTGACCCTTCTTCTAGACATAATCACTATTAAAAAGCTTTCGTCGTAGATTTTGTGAATCCAATTAGAAAACCCAAAAAAAGCCTCTCCCTCCCATTTTAGATCGTTGCTTGTAATCTTACGCGCATTTTTTATCTGCAGTTGCAATGTTGTTTTGACAAAGATTATTACGAGCTTAGATTTCTCTCGTCTTTTCTTTCCCGTACTCGATTAATTTGGTGGAGAATAATTTAATTTTGATTTTCTGGTATTAAATGGCTACGAGTTTTGATCGGTGGGAGAAGGATCCTTTCTTCCCTGCGGCGGAGGAAGTTCAAGAATCAGCGGACAGGTACCTTCGGTTTTTCTTTCTATCTTTGTTTTGAAATTTTTGAAAATTCATTTTTGCCGTATTGCACTTTTTTTAATGTCTGAAAGATTCAGGAAACGAGAAATTTGGATTATGACCTCTGAATTGTTCAGGTCAATTAGCTGCATACTGTGGATTCTTGAGGAACCAATTGCAGCAAGAGCTTTTCTTTTATTTTTGCTAATTAGGTTTTAAATGGTCATCGTTTCTTTTGCTTGCTAATTGCATTGTTTTAGGATATTGTGGCAGAGCGGTTTTTGTGTTGCTTGCTTGCTTTTCTTATTATTTCTGTATATGCTATTTGAAGAATGGAATCAACGTATAGAACATGGGTGCACGCGAAGAAAGACGCTTCGAGTATGTGGAACTCGGAGGAACTCCACCGTGACCTACATACTGCTCTTGGCACCACCAAATGGCAGGTGATATCTCATTCTTTATGTGCGTGCCGGTGGTAAATATTTGATACTATTATCAGCTTAGAGATATTTAATTTGATTTCTCTCTGGGAATGCAGTTAGAGGAGTTTCTAAGGGCTGTTAGGTTGAGTTACGTCAAAAGCTTTAATGAGGATTCAAGAGACAGACATTATGAATTTATGGTTGCAATTGAGGCCAAAATTTCGAAAATTGAAGATTCTTTACAGGAATATGCGCTTTTGGAGGGCAAGCCATCGTCACCTTGGGTTGAGTTAGATGAAGGAGAGTGTAATGAACTTGAATTGTTTTTGGCTGGGCCTTCAGCATCTGGAGACCAAACTACTATAAAAAATCACTGCTCGGACAGTGAAAACCAACAAAGAACAGGTAAAGAATTGACCACTGGTTGTTTGAGGAACTTGGACCATTCAGTTGAGTGGAATTCATTGGAGGCTAGAGATGAGAAATTTCATAGGCATAGGAGGACAGCCAGTGCTGTTGCTGACATTGGTGCTTGGAATATTGATATTGCTGAAGTTAGCTGTCAAGAAAATTGTTCTAACGGACAATCCCCTCAACCTCTACAAAAGGTGTCCAGTGTCTCAGGATTTTTAAGTTCATTGGAGTGTCCATCCAACTTCACTCGTCCAAAGAATGGTATTAGGAAATGTAAGGCAATGGATAGTAATCAAGAATCTGATATCGCAGCATTGCGTTCATCACAGTTGGCCAGGGTGGGTTGTTAGGGTACATGGCTATGCTTTGAATCTGTTATCAGAATTTGCTTGTCAATTTCCTCATTTTATCAATTGTTTTACTGATTATTAGATTGTTCTTTTTAATGTTATGACAGGGTATTCATGTGTGTTATGAGAAGAGTAAGAGCTGCCTGAATGGTTGTGATGAATGTTATGATAAGCAACTCTATGGGTGGTATGGAGTTATACAGAGACAACTTCAACGGTCTCAATATCAAATGCAATATGGTCGACCCGTTAAAGTGGTCATGTGGATAGCTCTTCTCCTTTGCTTAATTGGTGAGCTCTCTGAGACTCAGTTATATCTTCTTCTCCTTTAAGAACACATAACTTCCTGCTTGTTTTTTGTGTTCATTTTTATAGTAGCATTTTTAGCATTTATTAAGCATCATGCTGATTAAGGCAGCCATGCATGAAACATTGGCAATGTCTGGAAATAGTGATTTCTAATTGCTTAGCTTAAAAGTTTAGTTAGGTTTGGAATCTTAAGATGGAAATAAAATGAAATGATGTTCCATGCATCATATAAATTTGCACAGTACCTATATGTGCCATGGTTGGTAAGTATATAAGGTATAATATCCATCTTTGCTAGTGATTGAGTCGGATTGCACAGACCGTGATACCAGAGAATACGCCCAGTACTTGGTTAGTTAACAACTAAAATTATGTGATTTTCTGTCTTTCTGGATTGTGGAACCATGTCCATTCATTTCTACACGAGCAGAGTACCTTCCAATTAGGAATGCATAATAGGGTTGTCTCAACTTGGAATGTGATGCTGATGGGGCACAGAATTTTATACTGTGTTATCTCCTTACCTTCAAATGGGATTTGGTAATACTAGCTGAATTGTCTGAAGTATTGTTTGAAGCTAGGAAAGTGATAACAAGTGTAAGAAGAGCAATGCATCCTCGAGGAACAATATTTTTTGTCTAAATTCCCACATCATAAGGTTTAGTATTTTCTATGGGCAACTTGATGTTCTCAGCTCTTTACTCCTCGTTGGAGAGGTTTGCCAGGTGTCTTATCTTACCTACTTTGTTGCTCCCTTGGAAAGGCTCAGCATTTGATATGAGGTAATTATATCATATTAGCTGACACAGAAAGAGTGTTGGATTAGACTTCTATTGGACAGTCATCAACCATCACTATTGATATAAAACTCTTTCCCAACATTTGTGGTGGTATCAAAATTACTAGTAGAATTTAGAAACGAAAGGCTTGTAACCATCTAAATACTATTAGATTGCTTTTGTAATTTTCTTTGGTTGGAAGTCCATCATGACTCTCATTTTCATATTGCTTTATAAGCACTTCTCAGTATTGCTTTAATTACTAGACTAAGATTGGTACAATAGTAGTCACTTTCAAGTTTGGTGCAAAAAGATGTCTTATGGCATATTGAACAAGCGCTGCTTAATTACTTTTGCCCTGATCAAGTTATTGCAGATTATATATAAGCATCCATAAAGGACGCTTGAGACTAGTGTGATAAAAAAATGACGCTTTATCAGATTGTAAGTCTAGATCAATTGCCTCATGTTTCTATTCTTTCTATGCAATTTGGATTCTTTGCTGAAAAGCTTAATTGGAAGATGCTAAGAAACTTGCCTTTGCTTGCCAATCAGATTGATTAAAGTGATTTAATAGCAAAATGAAAAATTTAATAGTTGAGAGTCAATGAAGGTACTAAAATTACAAAAAGTATTCATCATCTTTTTCTGAATTGTTTATTGTGAATTAAAAATATAAAATTCAGGTACTGTAAATGTAGATTTATATTCTGGATTTATATAGTGGAAACAGAGATAACCTTCTCTAGCCTTCCCTAGTGAATATTTTGAGCTAGTTTTTGGCTTATATGACCTCTGAATATACCCCTAGTAAACTGAAGCAGAAATTACTCATTTCTGACTTTTAACATTCACAACAAATGAACGTGATAATATTTTTGATTCTTTGGTTATGTGGACCTGAATGGTATTTGAAGATGCTAGTTTAGCTTTTTGTCTTGTGATTCTTGATGCTACTGAGTTTCAATGCTTTCTTAGAACACTCATTCCCACTTTCCAGCCCTCCATCACCACCAAGGAAAAAAAAAAGAGTGGTAAATATAAGAGAAGAAAATGGTTCAAAGGTTAAAGGGAGCAATATGGTAAAAATTAATGTGAGTTTGTCTGGCTCATACACACTAATTCTAGTGGGTTTGGTTCTCTTTGCAGTGTTAATTGCAGTATGCACGCTGTAAGCAGCTATTAAATCTTCATCCTGCATTTTATGGCAGTTGAATATGCGACATGGCAGTGTTCTAATTGCGGGATCAGGATGAGGGGTGTCTATCTGGAGAAGAAGGTTTTACTCATTTTATGGAGTGGCTCTATAGGGGGCATACACTGGTTTTTACTGTTTATATGCTGCAGTACTATGGTCCATGCATAACCTTTGCCTTTCTCCGCCCCCCCTTCTAACCACCAATTCTCCTGTTTCCCCCCAAATTTTGGCTTCTATGATGAAGGGAAATTCATGTTGTATTGTTGTAAGAGCCGAGAGATGCTAAGAAAGTTGGCCAAGGATGTAATTTTGTATGTCATTGGGATCCTGTAATGCAATCTTTTTGTTCTTTATTTTTTCATCTTTGTACAAACTAAGATTGTATAGCTTTTCATTTTCTCTCTTTATATATTCAGAATCTGGCTCTTTGATAACTTCAATTTAATATCTTTGTAATTGGTAGAGGGCAAGTGATTTATTTGTACGGTTGGATCTTAGAAAACTTTCCTTCGTTTTTTTAATTGTAAATGCATATTTCTAAAATCTAATAGATATGATATAGTTTTGTGACTATTTGAGACGAACCAATAAAAAGTAAGTACCAATTACTTTGTTGAAAGCTAGAATATAGTTCTGATACGTGGCAGATGATGGCAAACTGAAAGGCAAACTGGTAGAAATAAAACAAATAGGGATAAACAATCCACCCGTTATGAGTGATTTGGGGATCTAATTGATAATCCTGGTAAGGTATCTATAACTGAAGTAAGAACCAGCAACCAAAAGCGGCACAAGGAACTCAAGAAAAGCAGCATTGTTAGGCAGGCCATCTTCCTTGATAACAAAAGCACTCAGTTCCTTGCGTTTGGAGTCTTCAACTGAAGAATCCTTCAGGTCGCCATCTTTGGAGCTGTAACCAGGAAGAACTCCAACCTGGTACTTGAGCAGCAATTTCTGGGCCGCGTTGCTGTGTCCAATATCTTTGAACTCTTTTGTTGCATCCTTTCCTGCTGACTCTAGCAGCACCTCTTCTCCTCCGGGATGCTCTTCCAAGAACCTTGTCACATCAATTACCTGGCAAGACAAAGCAATGGCTAATGATACATAAAAGAAAACGAAAACGAAAAGAAATGTGTGTGTGTGTGTGTGTGTGTGTGTGTGTGTATATGTATATATATAGATAGAAGGAGGAAATTACTCTGCGATCAATAACAAGACAGCAATCTTTGTTGGATTTGCGTTGGGCGACCTGAGAGAGAGTGAAAACTCGCGGGTTAGAAGCCATATTTCTCTACAAGAAATCAGAAGCGACTACGAAGTTAGTCAAGCGATCAAATTTTGTCATTTTTATATTGCAAATGGGTGAGATTGGAATTGAAAATAAGTTGGTCAGGCGAGCTACTACCCTTAGTATTGGTGGATCACGTGCGTGTGACCAAACTAAGGATTATTTGCTGCATGGTCATACTCAAAATGAATGGTTTAAAATTGGTCGTCTTGAGAAAGTAGGGAAGAGTCGAGAAAGGTTTGGTTGGATGTCTCAATCAGATCAAATCCTTTATTTTTGGTTGAGTTATTTAATACCTTGATAATTAGTCAACGGTGTCTAATTGTACAATACGTTTAATGGACATTTTACAATATGATTATGGACTTTACTGTAATCTCACAGAAATCTGAAACTCCGAAAGTCTTTTTTGATGCTACTCACCCATAATAATCACCTCAAGAGTCGGATCTCAAATGAAAACAAAAGTCTTTAGCTGAAACAGGCAGTGATGGTTCTTCGTAGTAATCCAAATTCTGTCTCTTGTAAGAAATATTTCACATTATATGTTCCTGTTCAAGCATAAACTAGGCCAAACAATAGTTGCAACTTGCAAGGTCCCTATGGACAAAGACCCGAGGAGATGCCGAATTCAAAAAATTAACCATGACAAATTGTAAAAATTTTACAGTATCTAATAATTTAAGCCTAGGGGCCCAAATCATGCAGCCAACTTCATTGTTGTGTAACTTGCGCCACAGCTATGAGATATCATCCTTTCTGAAGAAGATCGAACAACAAATTGAAAAGCTATTGTGAAGCACTGACTTCCCTCGTGCTTTTTGAAGGAACTTTAGAATCACTGCTATCACTTTCTTCCTTTCTACCAAACTTCATTCCCTGGAATGTCACGCTAGATGATCTATACTGACTACCAAAGGCAGTGCCAAAACCCCATCCAAGACCTAGACCAATCCCACAGCCACCGCCTGTGAAAAAAACAGTAAGTTCAATTCCAAGTTATTATTGAACATCAATATAGGGGTGTCAAACATTCATTACCTAAAATTTCACACGATACATTAATTGAGATTTTGCTGTGAGTATAGAGAGAATTAAGGTGTGTACCTGCACCCAAACCCAAGACTTTCAAAGGCATGCCTGCACTGTGCAAAGATCAAACATTAGCAAATAAGGTTATCAGAAGTCAGTGTCAAGACGCAAGGGGAAATTTACAAAGATGTCTATTGTGAAGCTTAGATGAGGCACTAGTTCTGATAGAAACATCAATCCAAAAAATTGAACACTAAAAATGTGAGATCATTATGCAAAACAACAAGATATTGTCTATAATTTTTAAATCAATTCGGTAGAATGCAATAGAACACAAGAGTTTAAGCAGGAGGTAGCTCATATTCTGCCAAATTTGAACTTAATGACTTGAATTACCGCCAGGGGTGTGGTAAGGCAGCTGGTAGATGGAGTTTTGTTAGTGTGATAAGGGCAGATGTAACATTGAGGGGTGCGCTGGTGGAGGGAGTTGGCCAGTGATAGTACAGAGTAGGCTTCTTTCTTTCTGAATAGTAACTTCTTCCATATATTTGCAATGCAATGAAAAAGAAGTATGTGTTCACTTTCAGTTTGTTGCTTAAATTCAAGCTAAGAAGGTTTTATTGCAATCTTTCCTAATTGTAACCATAGCATAGACACTAAATTAATCCTCAAGCCTCTTCTCCCTTCCCTGATTCTTCCCTGCCTCTCACCACCCAACCATACTCAGTGTATGTGCATGTATCCATCTTCAAGTTATCTAATTGTCACCGGGCACACATATAACAGATTACATTAATTACATATATGCCTTTATGACCTTTTCCTCTAATAAACAAGACACACAGAATGCAGCATCAATGACTTTAATATACCTTGCGTATTGACAAACTAGAATACTTCTTTTTTTTCATTCCCCCAAGAATAGGACTTTAACACCATCACTACTTATCATTGAAATCAATGAAAGAATCAATATTTATTAGAGCGAGAGACAGTTCCCTTCTTTCTCAAAGGGGCCAATTAATGGAAAGGGAATTAAGATCCTCCCAAATAGATCTTGTTTTGAGAAGCCCCAAAAAAATTTACTCACACTCTGAAGGCTACTAAACCCCAACATCTTAGATTTGGAAGTAAATCAACTTCGATAAGCCTCAATCACATAGCAGGTAGAAACAACATAAATTCATAAAATTGATATTGATAAATTCAAATTATCCAATCAAATGATTAAATTTGCTGAAACCAATTAAGCGTCAAAACTTTCCAAAGGGATCAGCAATCCAGCAAAAGAATCCAAAAATAGTTTCATTAACGGCAAAGCAATAAAATTTAACTGGCAATCATTACTCCAAGAGTATCACATCCTCGAAAATAACCTAGCGCAAGGGCTTTTCTATTACAAAATTAATAAGGAACAAAAAAAAAATTACAGTGTTGAAACTAAAGCTGACCTCCAAAACCCCATCCAACGCCAAAGCCACATCCAACGCCAAAACCTAAAATCAAAATTGCCATATAGAAAGGTGAAACTTAACAGTGCACATCATTACAAACATCAAACGCACAACATATAATAAGTAAAATGAATTAAATTTTTCAGATACATACCAAATCCCACACCAGTACCGTTAAAATTAGAAAGCACCATTTCTTTTCACAGCTTCTGAATAGATCCCTTCAAGGCGATGAGAAAGAAATTGAAGTTAAACGGATGGAAAGTGGAGCTAGCTGACGAATTGAAGGAATCAACTTACGATTATCCAAGCAGAGGCAATTAGATAACCGAGAAACACTTGCCTGCAAATGTAATAAATTAAAGGCACGTGAGATAAATAATAAATTTATTAAATACGGAAATTAATGAATTAGTGGTTTGAAATACGTGAATACAGCATAATCTATTAACAAAACTAATTGGCCCAATTTTATCTGATCTAAGCCCATTGGACAGGAAACTGGGACTCATGGCCCTAAGAGATCGAGACCTAGGCCTTAGGCGGCCCAGAAATTAATTCAAACTTCAAAGCTGTCTAAAACTGAAAAATCGTTAAGAGGTAATTGATTGAGCAAAGCAAAGTTGGCAGGTTTTATTGCGTTTAGCTTACTACATAATCGTACATGTTGGAGGATTGGTCTCGCGCACACCTGAAAGATTTAGACAAAATCTACCAAGAACAAGGGACAAATAGGCGACTTTTGCAGTAGTAGACTTAATAATAGTAAAGCTCATTACAGGTAAAGAAGAAAATTAAAAGGACAATACAAATTAAAAAAAAAAAAAAAAGAATAACAGAAAACTTCATACTGATACACACTGCATTATTTGAATTTATTCCGAAACAACAGAATATCGCATTGCCATTCAAATCAAGGCACAATCTTATAAGCCTTCACTTTATCTATCCAAGAAATGAAAGAATTCTTGGAATTTCTAAACCCCAAAAATCCGTGCTCCTTGCTCTTATTCATGCTCTGTAACCAATCCTCACCCCAAAGTATCACATCCGCAAACCACCACTCAGCCACCTCCTCCAATTTGGTCGGCTGCAACTGATTCTCTCTCACTATCTCTTCCCAAACAGCTCCTTTATTCTTCATCATCTCCTGCAAGCTCAATTTTTCCTCTCCTTCATTCAATCCATAATTCTCTATCCCAAATTGCTCTGCCAAAACTTGCCAAAAATGTTTCCATTTGAAAACATCTCCATTGTTACAATTAAAAGCTTCATTCTTTGCATAAGGATCCACCGCCGCCCAAATTTGATGCTCCGCAATTAGGTCCGCATCCGATGCAATCGAATAACAATTCCAAGATGCTTTAGATCCAGGAAATAACAAAGGCAAACCTTCATGTTTGCATATAGCCGCATAGACACAAAGCGTACCAATAATATTCATCAAACTATAAGGAGAGAATCCGAAAATATTATGTGGTCTGTGTACGGACCAAGTCAATCCCTCCTTCTTCGCTACTTCCCCGAACAAGATATCCTCTAAAGTGTAGTAAA
The DNA here is from genome assembly GCA_947857235.1 of Jatropha podagrica. NCBI lineage: Eukaryota > Viridiplantae > Streptophyta > Magnoliopsida > Malpighiales > Euphorbiaceae > Jatropha > Jatropha podagrica. The sequence continues at coordinate 82,792 of CANUEP010284205.1, read as the reverse complement.
AATTAGGAGCGTCTAATCTGGGAAGATCCTCTGAGAACGGCGGATCATGCGGCTGGATCTTGCCGAGCAACTCAAATGGACCCAAGTAATGTTTAGTTCCAGTTTGGAGACAAATGTGCCGGAGATTGGGCGCGTTGGGGATGACTGCCTGAAGAACGTTCCGGAACATGAGACCATTAACTTCGCAATTCTCCGCCTCCGATGATCGATTGGCCCAGGTCACATAGAAGATGTGTGTAACGTCAGTGAGTTGGGATAGCTTGGACTGAGTTTCGGCCTGGTCGGAAATATCACACTGGATGTACTCTATGGGGTGGTCCGCGTTCCAGTTAGGCCGTGGACGACGGGCGACTCCGTAGACCTTCCATGGGCCGCCGGGAGTGTCGGAGAGCGGGAGTATCTCAGCTAAACTGTTGCCGACGATTCCGGTGACGCCCAATACAAGGGCCACGCTCTGGTAGCTTCGTGGCGCATCGTCTTCTTCAAATTTCTTCTGCAATTAGAGACAAACAACAAAAATTGAGAAATCAAAACAGAGACAGCAGGACTAATGCATAGATAATAGAGGAGTTGTGTTCACCTTAGCGGCGCCAATGGCACCGGCCCACCACCAGCTCATCGGAGTTTGATTGCGGAGAGGAAGACGAAATGAATTAGTTGTTGATGGCTAAGGTCTACGCCCAACCGTCGGTCTTACTTGGAATGGTAAGCGAAACAGAGAGGACGCCTTTAATGGAGATTGGATTTGGCTATAGCAGATTAAGGCAAATAAGTCTAATCATATATTTATATGGGAAAAATCATAAAAGGACACGAGGATGACATGTACTTTTGGATGTGGATTAGTATCTGTGGACTGGAGGTCCAAATTAATTTTAATTCATTATTTGTTTCTCTCTTGCAAGGGCATTTAGGGAAAGAATAAAAGCTGAGGTAATGCATAGCTGGTGTGGAAGGTCTGGCTCTGGCACCATAATTCCATTTTCCTGTGCCGAAGGATTGTTTCTATTTACTGTTTAATCCTTAAATAATAATAAAAAAAGAAAATAGAAGGATTAAAAGATAATTCAGTTACTTTGTTTACTTTTTTTATGCTTATATATATATATATATATATATATATATATTAGTCTCAAAGAGACAAATATTTATATTTAGATACATGAGCTTGTTTAGAATATTTATATTTCAACTGATTCCCAAATATTTATAATGTTTGTTATTTTAGAAGTTCAATTAACAGGGTTTCATCAGATACTAATTGGATTAGCTCTTAACTCGACGAGCCCTATTCGGTTGAAGCCCAAAATATATGCTTGGACGAAGCCCAATTTACCGAGAAAACGAGGATAAAGTACTTAAGCCCAATCCACAAGAGGGAAGTGGTGTCTCTTTCTTTTTTACCGCAAAAGAATGATTGTTTGACTAGAGAGCTAAGGGTTCTCGGTTTTTGCTACCCATAGATAGAGCAAAGGAAAACAATAACAAATTGCATCAAATAACTGAGGAAAAACATGAAAAAGAGGAGACAGCAAAACGAAAATTTTGACTCTAGTTCCATGTGGGTGCCAATCTGCTTAACTCCTCAAACAAACCATGATTTGGTTTGAAAATGTGAACAAAATTTCAAGTTGAAATTGGTAAATATTTATATTCTCATGTTTAAATTACAAAATGGTCCAAATCCCAACTTGTACAAGAACAAAAAATAAAATCATGAAGAATCTGATGATGATTCCACAAATCTTCGATTCATTTTTACATGGATCGAGCCACAAAAGATTGATTCTTTCCCCTTCTTGCCCTAACCATCTTTCTTTTGCTCTCTTCCTTTCCAACCACCGTTTCTTCCATTATAGTGGACAGACCTGAAAAAGTTCAATATTCAAATATATTTAATTGCGTTGTACAGAATAATAAAAAATGCATCTTACCACCAATTAATCTCATGTCTAAAATAAAATCTAACTGTGAGAAAAAGAAAGTATATTACCAGATATTACTTCCTTTTTCTCCATCACAATTCTCATCATCTCCTCATACTTCCTGTTCATTTCCAATTCTTGCACTTGACCTACTTTTCTTGACGCCTTTGACTTGGCACCAGCAAAAAGCCACGTGGCATCCATCTGTTTGCTGATCATACGAGCTGCATAGTATGGGATTTTCACACGTTTGCTTGTTTCGGAGTTAATGCAGCCATTAAGGAACATTAGACTATCCATTAAGCTTTCCTTAGCCAAGCCCTTCATGTCATAAGCTTGTGATCTTCTCCAAAGGCTTTTGCTGTGAGAATTTGCAGGCGTAGATAAGCAAAGAGCTCGAGTTGAATCACTTATAGCAGCATCTGCGTCTCTAAGCAATAAGTGACACTGAGCTCTATTACTATAAAGAACCATTCTTTCCTTTCTCAACTTTAATGGACATATATCCAATGCTTCACTATACTTCGCTAATGCTTCTTCTATATCTCCTAACCAAAACATGTGGTTTCCTTGTTGTTTTATCAAATCCACTAAACCTCTCCTTTCTTCAATTTTGTCTTCAGATAATGTTAATTTCTCTCTTCTTCTCCTCACTGCCTTTAAGTCCCATATTTCTTGCAGAACATTTTGAACTTCCTTGTTCTTCATCTTTAACTTGCTTTGTTTATAGTCTAAAAGAAGCGCTTTTGTGATTGCTTCACCCACATTTAATCTATCACCAAGATTTCTAAGCTCAACCAAATCCGCAAGAAACAAGGTGGCAGTTTCTATGACCTTATATCTGGTTTCTTCATCTTTGAGAAATAATAGAAGACAATCAATACCAATGTACTGCCAATCATCGGAAGATCTTGAGAGATTACAGAGATTATTTATGACTTGTTTAAATTCAGAAATTCTCATTCTTCCATTTTTATTATAGCATAATATTCTAATGAGTCCAACTCCAGCAGGTGATGAGTGATTCACCAATCCACCCCACATTCCACACAAATCTTCTAAAAATTCTTGCTTGCAAATTAGATCTAAGCTCCTTTCTTTGCAAGCAAAGCAATTTAAAAGATAAAGAGACCAACATTGAAGTTGACTAGCCCATTCCTCGGCTTTTCTGTTCTCCATGTCTAGTCCTCCTACCCCTCTTGTTAGCAAGTCGCAATGATACTTCAATCTTTTCTTTGCGTCCATTACGCTAACAAAAGTAGCATAAACTGTATCAAGACAAGTGGAAGATATCTTCATAGCTAATTTGACAAGTTCTTCTTCATAAACTGCTACTGCTGGAAAGGTTTTTTCGTAGCTTGCCAAATGTCCAAGTGCACGTACGGCAACTCTTTGCTCTATCCAGCTAATCTTTCCTCTTAAAAGCTCCATTAATGGAGGTATAACACTTGATTCGACAGCTTTCACTGCAAACTCAACCTTGTTCATAGTATAAGAGCCAATAACATGAGCTGCATAATAAGGGATATATATGTTTTGATCTTTAAGAAGCCAACTTCTATCATCTGTACCTTTTTGGATCAACTTTGCCATGCAATTGAAGACGCCGAGAGACGGAAGCTCTGGATCATTCGGCTGTGTCATAGCAATGTTCCATAGGCCACTAAGCACCAGAACATTTTCCTGGCTATCTTTGGAAGTCATTTCTTTGAAACAATTTGCTATTCCTGCTCGTCTTAATAATGGGGCTTCCTCTTTCATGGCACAGAAGAAGCAACTAGGATTAGTGCAACTCATGGTATTAGCAGCATTAGAGTTGGCAATAGCAGGAAGTAATCTCTCCTTTTTCAGAGAATCCATACTTCAGATTGAAGAATTTAGTTTTTTTGGATATGGATAGAATTAGTCGTAGGGTTCTATATATAAAATGGTAAATGAAACTCGAACCAAGTGGGTGGCCTAGTAGTGGAGTGGTGCCTAGCGGCGCCTAAAAAATGATAATATGATAATCTAGAAGCTCAAATTCTCAGGATACGAGTAAGTATTTACCATATTTGAATATGGGTGCCTTTTTTCATGGGAAAGTTAATTGAGAAGTTTTCAGTAGATTTTCTAATGTGTGGATGCTTGACATAAATGCTAACTTCAGCAAGGTTCTAGTGTCCATCTCGTATCTCTACGTTCATTTTCTATTCCAGACTGATATAGAATGTTTGACACGGAAGCTTAAACCATTAGGAAACGAGTTTAATACAGCTATTTACGAGCATAAAAATTGAAGAACCTACAAAAATATACACTTATATATTACTGAGTCTAACATTATAATTTCACCTCAGTACTGATGGTTTTGGAGCATAAGGTATATTTCACAAACCACTGCTAATAATTCTATTTCTACGGATTGAGCTATTCTTGAACATAAAAAGAAACCTTTTTAGCTAGAATGACTGGCAATTAACATTGTTATTATTTTATTTTATTTAATTTCTATGCTCTCCAGGTGCGTCCCACATCATAAAGCAGGTGGTCCTTATCAATCTTTATTAGGGTTTTAGTACCCTGTATATCACTACATACCTAGGTTTTTAATTATATATTTCTCAGTTCTCACATAATCACATTCTAAATCCTTTTATTATGTAAGAAAAGGTGTCTTTAATTTGTCTTATACGAGCGATAAAGGATCACTGTGAGCAAGAAACTAAACCTTTTGAATCTCTTTTTTTTTTTTTTTTTTGGCATTAAACACAAAGAAGTAGTTCAGGTTCAACAAGATTTCCTGTTTTTCTATGCTAGCTCATGATTTTTCATCATGTTGTCTTCCTTTTGAGTTCCTTTGTCAACTTCTCTAATAACCCTATTTCCACTAAAAGTTAATATTAGCCGTAACTTTGTACAAAAGTGTAAAAAAGAACTTAGAAAACTCTGAGAGGGAAGAGAAGCTTATGCAAATTATGGTGTACTGCAATTTTTTCTTTTTCATAAATTCATTAAGGATAATCTTGTTGAGCTAATGGAACATAATGTAATATAATCAAAAAAGAATTTTTAGCGTAATGTTTATTCTAAAATTGCATTTGGATTACATTATATAATATTCTACTACGGCTCACCATATAAATTCTAGAGGGTTACGAAGATGCAAGAGTTGGGATATCTGACCTTCTACACTACCAGACAACCATAACCACTAACACTTGACTACTGCAATTTTTTTCTTTTCTCTTTTTCGGGGTATATTTCACTATTCTAGTTAAAATTCAGTCTTTTCCATCATCCACTCCCAGAACTTCCAGATATAAACTAAATTAATTTTGAACCTTTAGCCTGCAAGTGTCCTCTGATTCGTCCACTTCCATGCTATGAAAATGGTTAATCTAATGTGTTTACAAAAAGGAGATGAGGGACCACAGCTTGAATATTTGTCTCTTCAAACCGGAAGATGAATGTGGTCCCTTCAGAGCCCTCAACTAAAAGCTTGCAAAAAATACCACCACACCATCCATAACTAGCAAAAGCTGTGAACAGAAGCTTGGAAATAAATTAAAAACAGTTTCAAGTACAATTGTTTAAGGTCTCAAGAATATGCGGCTACTGTATATGAAGTTGTGAGGCATCTCCAGTAATGGAGATTAGCATTAAAAAAAATTATACTTGCAAAAATGCATCTACATTTTATCTCTGTAATGGGATACACATTTTTCTGTTTGTTTATTGTTAATTTGCACAGTAGGCGTGGAAAGTAACTGTGCTGGTTCCTAAGCTAATGATGATGAAAACTAGATACACATAATCCAGTCTACTTTAAATTAGATTTGCTTATGTAATTTTTTCATGTTGAAAGTTTAAACAGATTTCTTTATTATAAGGAAGCTTCGATTAATTCACTCTTGTATATAAGCACGGTGAACCCTAAATGGATTCTAGGTCTAGGCTCTATTTTATATTATATTTCCATTTAGCACAATATTTCTATAAGATATATATTTGAAGTTCTGACCTCCTGCTTTCCCAATGACAAGGAGTTTTATCATTATCCAAGATTTTCAATTCTGTGTTGATAATCTTTCTTGCTTTCTTTTTTTCCGCCCCTTGGGCTGTTTGGTTTGGGCTTTGGGCTCATGAAACAGAATACAACAGTTGTATCCACGGTCCGCCTTGAAAATAGCTCAATATAGAGGCCCAACTCATTTTGCGTGATCTCAAATTGGCCCAGCCCTACTTCTTTTCCTTGCTGGCGTGGTCCAGTTTCTAATCTATTACTTCATTGTGAGAAGTAACAATTCGGCTTTTATTGCCTTTTTATATTACCGTAGAGAAGAGGATAGAGATGGAAATTTTCAACCAGTGGATGGTATCTTCAAACCTCATCAGACGGTGAGAAATAAAATGAAGGAAAGGAGAAGACAAGTCAAGAAGCAGCGACTGCAAATCCTTCGTTGAACAGTCATCCCTAACTTTCCTACATATGGGTCCTCCTCACGATCTAAGGTATGTGAATGTTTCACGTTTTACGTACAAGAGAAAATGACCGCAATAAAGAAAGTCTAGGTGTGCCTACTCTACCTAAACTTTTGACCTGTCCCTCTCCGCAATTTTTGCAATAACTGTACTTTCACTTATAAGAAGCTTCTAAATATTTAATCAAACTTTCTTCTTCTCAAGAAAATTCTTTTCTTGAATCAGTTTTTAAAGACTCAACTGTGGGTGCATCTTTTTATTGTTAACTTGCCTTCAAAGGATGAACTTGTGAAAAACAGCAAATATTGAATTTACTACACTTGAATAGCTTTCGTAGATGATAAAACCTTACAAGAAAGATGGACTTCAGATATCACTGACGAAGACATCTATGCAACAGGGTAAGTGGAGAAACAAACCTCTGTTAGCTCTATCACCCGCTATAAACCCAAGCTCTGAGGCCATACTGGAAGTCTTCCTAGGAGAATACGAAGTATTCAACACCTGAGAAAAATATGCAATTAACTGTGCTCTATTTACAAATTCAAAGAGACAATGATTCAATGCCAAAACTTTCCAAACAACTATGCTGCGGCCTTTACCAGTTCACCTCCTAATTGGTTGGTCCAGTCAACTAGACACCTACCCTAGCTGTGCAATAACATGCCAAATGCCCTTTCAATTTCCTAAACATCTGTATTCCACATGGTATTATTGCTAACAACATTATCCTGAGATCTATCCAATGCAGCAACTTTGACACGATATGCTGCAGATGCCATGGCAGGTTTTACCCTCTGACTCTGAGGAAGCTCACAGGTTTCGCTAATAGAAGCAAATCTTAATTCAGCAGGAGGTATAAAACAATCCATTGACAGGCCTGGGACGTTGAATGCTACTTCCTCGATCGCCCATGCTTCTTCCATTCTGGTCCGGGTGTGGCTCATTGCCGTATCTCCAAACCGGAAAAGGGTTACTACGGAACGCCCTGAATGAGCAATCATCACGCCATCCACAGGTCTATAGTCATCAAGGAAAGAATTGATAGTGGTCTCCCAGTACACAGCATCTCCTCCGTTATTTTGAATGCGGGTCAAATGGGAGTCCTCTATATGAACAAGGAGCCCAGTTTTCTGACTGAAGTATCCAAACAAGACATGCCGTATGATCTCTGCTGGTCCTTCACTCCTAGCCTTCAAAGTAGCAGGATCAGCACATATCTTGAGGATAAAGCAATCATCTCCATTTATCTTCTTCTCTCCAATGCATCTTGCATTGGTAAACATGCTTGCAGTTGTTCTTGGGTCGAGACCCTACAAAGAAAATAAAGACAATTAAGTAAAAGGACAGTGCACCTATTTTATTTATTTGAAAAAGCTCAGGAATGAATAGATACGAAATAGGGGTATTCCACCCAAGTGAAGAACTGTTACAAATAATGAAGAAATTAATAGCATCGTGAGTACTAAATCGAACAAGCAGCTTCACCTGAAGTGCACGGCGCAATGGTCTAACTGGGCCTTTTGCAGCATGTGCACCAAGCCACGGTGTGTGCCTCCACACTAGCTTTCCGTTGCAGCCAGCATGGACCTTGCTGCCACCAAGTGCAAGCTCCACATACCACATGTCTGGACTCATTTGCCACAGGACAAACCCACCAGACTCAGCAGCTTTGGAGGAATTCTTATTCCGTGTGACCTTGTTTGCTGTTTCAAACTCAGAAGCTATCATCTTCACCTTTCCCATGGCGTAAGCATTGTAGATGGAATTTTGAACTCTTTGCCCTCCTGAAGCTGCTGTGTATTGCTGCAATATGTACTGAGCAGACGACGTTTCCTGCAATCACTCTATGTTTCTGTTAGTTATCAGCAAAAACCATTCAAGGAAGACTAAAACAGTAAGAACATTTGGACCAGTAAATAATACAATTCTATAACAACAATGAGCTAAAAAGAACGAAGAAAAAGAAGTTTTGCTGCTAAACAAGCGTGAAGGCAAAGCCATATATATATTTATTTTAATGCGATCGGGAATTAGCATAGACAAGAACAGAGCAACTTAACAACAGTAAAGCATTGCATTACAGTACCAAGTTTTATCAAAAAGCTTTTTTAGACTTATAATTTAACAAATAGCAAAAAACCAAATTAAAGAAAGAAAACTGAACAAAAAATTTAAAATAAAGAATACACAATTAACCAATGTGTATGTAAACAAGAATCATAGTAAACTAAGATAAACTATAAAATGCAGCATTTTAAAGAGACAAAGCAAAGGACTAACAATTGGAGTATCTTTTATACTAAGGTGAGGCAAAGGCTCAGCACTGCTAACGTGCACAGGAGCAAGCGGAGCACCGAGTACGCCCAACAGCAACCTCAGATCAGATCGCTTGCACGCATTCGGCGAAGCAACGGACGGTGTTCTGGACAGCTGTCCCTTCATCCAGTGGCCCCACCTTCCTTCCATCCTCGAATCTCCACCATCGTCTTGATCCGGCCCCTCCTTCAACGGTGATAGAGCTTCGACCGGCCTCAAGCTCCCCGATCTCGCTATAATCAGAGGCTCCGGATGCGCCACGTAGTGCCCCCGTCCCTTCCTTCTCCTTAACAAACTTGACATTGGAGACGCACTCCTCGCCGGACTCTTCGCTCTCGACCTCGCCGGAGATAAACCCCTAACTACTTCCTCTTTTAGCGCAGAAAAGAACCCCTGTTTCCTCTCCATTTTACTACTCTGCCACTTACTCCCTGAGCGCAAGTGGTCTGAGAGAGCAGAAGTAAGCGGAAAGTGAAAATCAACAGGGAGAGAAAGGAATGGAGTTTAATAAAATACTGAAATATTATTTGCCGCGAGATACTAAAGCTGAAAGCTTATAGTGAGGATTTTGTTTACTAAAAAAATCAGAGTCTGAGTCCCAGTCTTATTTATTTCTTTTTAGTTTTTATTTTGTTATTTCTGTTTGTTTGGTTGGTTTTTTTGGTAGCTCTTGCTTTAGGACAGCGACAAAAGGACAAGCACTCCTGGACCTGATGATCTTTTCTGATACTGACGGAAAATGAGACGGCGAATTTTTCTATGAAACGGCTCTAGTCCAAGAAATTAGCGCCGTTTGCAACGGTCAAGTGTGTTCGGATACGGTCAGGAAAATAATTAAAAAAACAAAATATAAAAGATAAACTAAAGCTTTGGTTTAATAAGCATCAATTATGATAATCAGTAATCAGCATGCTTAGCACGCGAGTGATAAAATACAAATATTAATCCAGGGAACTTGTGTTATGGTTTCTACCGTTGTTTGTCAAGTCAAGTAATATTTTCCGATCTAATGCATTTTAATGGTCTTATGCATAAGTTTATCTCTGCACTCTGTAGACAAAAATTTATGATGTCTAAACTCTGCAAAGAACTGGTAATAAAATTTTCAAAATTCTTGGAATGTCTACTTATAAATACATTTTCATGGATGGAATTAAGGATTGTTGGCTGAACAAATTCGTTGTTAGTGTTTATTCAAAATTATTGACTTGCTGGGGATTTAGAGGGCATCTAACATTGACAATGATACAAAAACAATCTTGGTGGTTCAAATTGTAGGTCCATTCAAAGAATTCCCAGTGCATGTGAAGAGGTCACAATAATTCAATTAAAAGAAAAAAATATATATTTGAGATTTACGTATTGGAGTTTGCTGCTGAACAAAATGTCCGGTGTAACCAGAAAAGAACCGCCAACCCTCGCATATGGAATGGGGTCCTTAGCACGTATTGGGCAACCACATGAGTCATGACCTGTGCTTGGATACAAATAGATGACTAGGCGAATACACCTTTTTCACCAACCCGTCCTTTAGCTACATTCACACGGACCCTTCGGCGTTTTGGAATTTGGCATTTGCTGTGCGGAAGCTAAATCAACGTCTCCAATCACGGCAGGCATAATAGTGTAGTATAGGCTTCATTTTCATGATTAAACTATATTTTTTGGGTTTGAATGTTGCATAGAGCGAGCAAGATAGGCTCACAAGTCATAGTGACATTATTATTTATTAATGGGGACAACTCATGCGACGCATAAACAAACATTTTATACCATTATTATGTACATGATATATAGATTGGTTTGGACTTTGTATAGGGTACCGCCCTCCCCTAACCATCATTGCTTTAAAAACGAATAAGTGTAATAATTTTCATTTTTAACAGTAACTCCTCTCCTGCAATTAACCATTTGAAAGTATCCTCATTAATGTAAGATACTATACCTAAATGGCAATTCCTTGCATTATTGTATGTGAATATTACTGTTTCAAGTTTCAACTTTTATAAATCATTTGGAAAAAGAATTGAATGACATAATACTGAATGAGGGGTCAATAATTGGAAACAAATACTTGAAGGTTTGCTTATTATTCACGTGGTCAGATATTGTACATGGATTATGCCAACGGCAAGCAATAAAATAACATAGTACTGTTTGCAAAATACAGATTGATTTTATAATTTTCTTGCAGAAAAAATTAACTTTTTATCCGCTTTTTTCTAAGTAAAAAAAGAGGAATAACATAATTTAGAATAAGCTATAAGAATGGGGATTTCAAATAAGATGGAAGCTCAGCGACAAGAAAAAAGCATAATTGAAAATATGATTAATAAACAAAATGAATGTGTTAAGATTATAATTGAACAATGGAAAATTAAAGGGAAAGCCAATTAAATTAGATTAGTTAGAGGCTATGGGTAAGCATGTTTAGTAGGTAAATGGATATGAACCTAGGAATCTATGAACAGTTCCAGACAGGAGAGGCAAAGTCAAGGTCATAGAGACTCTCCAATGTTAGCACACATTCAAAAGAATCAAAACGGCATCATATCACATGTCATATGATCCAGCGGATAAAAAAATATCACCATATCTAATTATTTTTATACCAAACCATCTGCCAACGTAATATTCGATGTAAAGTATCTCAGTTTCTCGATATCAAATCCCGGCCCTTGGATTATATATTCTTCACCGTTGATCAATGACCATCGTTCCTGTCCTCATCCTTAATAGCTTCCATACAATCCAATACGCCAATACCATCTAATCTATACATACAACAAGATGACAAATTCTAATTTGGGTCCTTCCTTTTATCATTAGTGTGCGTGTGGGCCCTTTTTCTCACTGCCAATTGGGTTCTTTGGCCCCTTTGTTCTTTCCTTCCTCGAGTCATCCACAGATTACAATTATTTATTTATACGAGGGTTTTGGTCAATTTTCTCGCCTTAATTAATCTGGAAAATACCCTTTTTTTTTTTTTTTTGGTTTTCTAATTTATGAAAATTTAACGAACTAATTGTAAATTGTAAATAGTGTAGAATAATGAAATGTCATATTGGCTATTCATGTACTGTACACATAAACTTCTAATGCCAATGATTTTAAATCTATAACTGAGCTGACAGAGACAAGTTAATGAACACCTGCACAAAATAGCTACATTGCTTTCTTGTTATCTTTAAGCTTAAGCTATCTTTTTTTTTTTTTTTCTTCTTTCTCCACTAAACCTAATTAATAGATTAAAAAAAATTGATAGATCGACTCATCTAAACCAACCAAAATGGTGATCTTTCTTTCTTTTTTTTTTTTTTTTTTTTTTTTTGTCCTTTGTTGTTTTCTCACCATTGTTCAAGCAAATTGTGAAGACTGGGTCATGTATATATATATATAATAGAGGGTAGCACTAGTTTAGGTGGATGGTGGGGAACAAAAAAGAAATCGTTAGGCCTAAAACGCTAGTTCAAACCTCGTGGTGGGCTGAATTTAGACTAAAGAAGACATACGAAAAATCCACCATCTTATCTTATAGAGTATAGACTAATTGCACAAAATAACTTAATTGATGTAATGCCCACAGAAAAGTAGTTAAAGATTTGACTTTTATTAACTTTAGACTCATCGTACCTAATCTAGGTGTCTTGCCATTTTCTGTCATCTTTCCTTGTCGTTTAACATTAAAAGTCCCGTTTCCATTAGACTGCATCATTTACGAACATCTAACCGGACAAGGATTACACGCTTCTTTGTCTTTCGTAAAACGACGCCATATTACTCCCATATTCTTTTACTTTCACTTAAACGACATTATAACTCCTTAATTATTTCTTTTACTTCCATTAATGGTCGTTTGGAATTTGGACGACGGCGCGGGTACTTGACCACCCCAATGGAAAGTCCATTACTTAAAACATAAAACCTGCGACGACACCCTCGTCTGTGGCGGTTTTGCAGTGCTTCAGGTTTTGTTTGGGCACAAATAACATAAACAACCTACAGGACCAGTTCTTTCTCTTATTCAGGGCCTAAACAGAAATCTAAGTTTTGTTTTGGATGGCCCAACCGTTAATTATTTTCCACGTAAACATGTTGTGGCATGTCACCTATTTTGGGCCATCACAGGAGGTATAGGTCTAAAACCCAATTTAAAAAGGCCCACAACTCCAAGTTTGGCAACTGGAGTTCTCCAAAACAAACAGCTTTTCAGTTTCACTTTAGTTTCAAAATGAATCATAATACAACAGAGTTAAAACGTTGGATTTAGCATTTGTTACGGTTGTATACGATGATAGAAGCGTGGAATTACTAATGATAGAATCAACAATGCGTTAGAATGGCCATGGCATGAGGACGAGAACAAGAAAGCATCTTTTCAGCTTTACAGCTCATATATATATATATATATATTATCTTTCAGGTGAAAACTTCTTCCCTGTGCCTCAATATACTATTTTTAAGCTCTGAGATCATATTTCATAACAGTATTTTTCAGTATGCAGTTGTTAGACTAGGACAGCACATGCATATATTTCAATCGAAAACGATACATTGTCTGACGGTAATATTAAACATCACCCTAAATTTTAAACTTTTGAGTCTATAAATAAAGTTTTATATAAGATTATAATTCATTTTAATTGATTTAATCGACTGTTGATAAAATTTATCAATTTCGAAAGAAAAAGTAAATGGCTAATAGGTAGTTTCGAGAGAGTTGTTAAAGTTTTAGAGTAGTACACATATAAACAAAGAAGACACAGTTGCTGCCAAGTTGTTATCCATTAAGAATAGGAAAAGCAGAGCATTTCTTTTCATAACAGCTCAAACATGGAGAAACTTCTTCGCTTTCTTCAATGAAGTTAAATTAATAATTGAGGGAAAACTATGCTGATGTGTTAATTGGGTTATGGGAAAAGTGGAAAGATGGCAAAGGAAGCTTCTTGTAACCTCTACAATATTGAAGTGAAGTAATATCAGACAAATTTTGCTTCACGTAACACTTTTCATTACTAAGAAAGAGAGAATGGATGCCACCAAAGTAATGAGAGATCCGATGTATTTATTGGAAAATAATGAGAAACTGATCCAATTTAACTATTTTAATTTGTATTATTATGAAAACCATTTGTTTGCCGCAGCTATGCCCTGCCTCTTTCACCAAAGTCACATGACAGTCTGTGATCTACAGTGGTTGATACCTTGATATTTATTTATTTCTTCTTATAGGGAAAAGGGAGAAGCACATTAATTCTAACCATTCACCTACTCTTTCTGCCACTATAAATACCTCCTTCCACCCTCTATCTCCACCATACTCATCATTTAGCAACTCTCAATCAAGAACTGAAGATGAAGCCAGTCTTTGCAGCCTTTTTGCTTGTCTCTCTTCTTCTCACTTCCTCTTTCTTTGAGCTTACAAAAGCTGGTTCAGGTACAGATTAATACAGTTAGCTACGCTTTCTTTTCTTCGTTTTAAAGGGTTTAATCAAATAGTTTTAATTCATTTTTGGACAGCTTTCTGTGACTCAAAATGTGGAGCGAGGTGTGCAAATGCAGGAGTAAAAGATCGATGCTTGAAGTACTGTGGAATATGCTGTGAAAAGTGCAAGTGTGTGCCTTCTGGTACTTACGGAAACAAGCACGAGTGCCCTTGTTACAGGGACTACAAGAACTCTAAGGGCAAGCCCAAGTGCCCTTGAAAAATTACTTGCCCTTCGCCAACTTTGATCGCTGGTTCATTATGTTTCGTGTAATAAAGAATTAATGCATATAATTAAATTATTACTTAGATTATTATATATGTTGAAAAATTGATGGAATAAGTTGACCTTTAATGGAAGTGGACGGTTTGTTTTTTAGTGTTTTATGTTATGACCAAATGAAATATTAATAATTATAAGCTAGATTTGTTTAATTATCCCTATCTACTATGTAATTTCTTTTATAAATTTAACTTTATTTAGGATTAATTTTTATAATTTGGAATTTTATCTCCAAGTAAGTACACTTTTTAAGATTAAATTTATTTTATCACTTCTAAAAATAATTGTCATGTTGTTGGTGGTTAACAAATAATTAAATATTGAGACAGTTATTGCTAATTAGAAATTTAATTAATATTTGCAAACTGGTAGCTTTGGAGTAGTGTTAATTATTTTATTTTATTTTTATATATTTGGATTAAATTTTATTTTAATTGAATTAATATTAATTTAAAAGATAACTCATTCAATCATCCTTATTTAATTTTTATGGAAAGTAAAAAAGTGTCGAGGTAGCATGCGGAGAAGAGAGTTAGAAAGAGTCAAAAACGCGTTTTGGTTGAATAGCTGTAGAGATCGGAGGACTTAAGGTTGACCGAATTGTTGAGGCAGGTCCATGTGGAGTGTAGTGTACAATGATGTAAAACACCCATTTTGATTTTGGGGTCCCATCCAATGACCTCTTTATGAAACCCGTCCGATTCGTGCCACGTGATTTTGCCGTCATCACTTTCTGTTTTGGTGCTGATGACCATTGGCCCAGTGTGTTAAGTAAAGCAAAAGAAAAGATTGAAATTTTTTTTTTATGTTCTCTAATTTCACTTGTTTGTTTATCAAGTATGAGAATATTATTCATCATTTTATTCTCTTTATCTTTTACAATATATCAATTTTATTCAATCAAAAGGTTTTAAGATCACGAAATCAAATTAAACTTATGATGGAAAACAAAAACTAAACTGCATTGCATTGCATGCTTTAAGAACTGACGTTGATAATATTGATCGACTCAGCTTAAAGAAGTTTTCTCTTTTTTTCTTTTTTTTTTTACACTATATCACATTATAACTTACCACAGTAATTACGTAGCTTCTAAGAGATTCAGTTACGCAATTGAATTAAAATTATCTTTAATTCAAATATTAGACTCTGATATTGCATTTTGCATTTCTCATTAGGTATATGTTTCATCAATGTCTATGGTACAAGGCATTGTATCCACAACCAGAACATCCAGAAAGATGAGGATCTAATCACTCTATTTAACTTTTTTTTTTTTTTTTCTCTCTCTTTCAATTCTATTCATTTTACAACAACAGGGGCAGCAGATTTAACCACCTCAAAAATTATCAGCAGCTAAAATTAGTTAGAATTTAGGTGCATGCTGTACTCATCTAGCCCCATAAAATATTAAGATTATACTGGCTGCAGCTCTTGCTCGGCACCAACAGGCTCGTATCTGCCAACTGCTCCTCGTCTATTACTCCAGACTATCCATATGCCAATACTTGATACACTAACAAGCAGGGTAGCCACAACTCCAACAGTCACTGCCAGAAAGTGTTTCTGCCACCATGTCCTGCAATGCACCAGAGCAATCAAATATGCATGAAACAGTTCAAAAAGAATATATAAGCCTATAGAAGAATACTAGACAACCTAGCTCTCAAGACATTTTCAGCATAAAAGCAATTTTAAACTAAGAATTTGGGCATAAATTACAAAAAAAAATTTAAAAAGAACACAACTTACGGCTTTCTTTGAGGCTCAATTTTCCATTCAACCAACTGATAGCTCCCAAATCTCTCAGGAAACTGCAATCGATGATCCTTCAACTGCAGAATTATGTTCTGCGTGCAACAAATAAACAAGCATTAATTGCAACACTACGATCTACAGATGGGAAAGGATTAAGTTGCATGTACAGTAAGTCAATAACTATGATCTCACAAGGGCATGATTACCATTGCTGTGGTATTAGAAATGTAATCAGCAGACTCAGCAGGAAAGATGCCCCATCTAACAAGGTAATTATTTCCTTTTGAGGTGAAATTCAACATATGAACCTGAAAAAAAAAAAAACAGCAAATGAATCAATATAAATAATTATTCATAATCTGTCAATGCTTAGTAAAATTCAAGTAAAGAGCCATTTGTTGGCGAGTTAATCTGCTCAGGTTCGACGGAGAGGATACAGTAATTATTAATTGGCTATATTCATAAGATCAATTGCATGGCTAAAGTAATAAGATTAGCAATCTACTGATTGCATAGTGTAAAACAACTTATATCACCTCATGACAAGATAACAATTATACCTGCGTATTATTAACTTCCAGATCATGCGCAATGAACTCTGCTACTTCTGTCAAGTTGGGCTTCCTATTGGAGTTGTTGATGCTAATCAACATATCAAAAGTTATAATTCCAATTCGGAGTTCACCTGCAATCACATGTGGGGAGGCAAGATCATTATGAATTCAATACTATAAGCTGCAAAATTAAACATTCATCAATGTGCTCGAGTCAATGGACACAACTAAGCATCACTTCCCAATAACCAATAAGACAATGGTAGAGAATATTACCTCATTAGCTAATTGACAATGAAAATCACCATAGATCATATATCCATAAACATTGAGTGCAAGTGAAATAAAACAAGCATGTAAGTGTATGACAATAGTAATCCTCTCCTATCTATTACAAAGCATCAAAAGTAAGCATAATAAAAAGACCAAATGAATGTACAATGCCAGAAGACAAATCCAAATGATTACCCTTCCAACTATTTTTAAAATATAGAAAATGAAGATGAAAAGAAACAAGGATAATTTTTTAAATTGAAAGAAACTAGAACTATGGCTGAGAAGTGCTAGATTTGTTTTTCTACAAATTGTACTTTAGCAAGTTGCGAAAAAGCAAAAATTGAAACACATCAGATACAAGGGCCACTGCCTGGAACAATACAACATTTTTTTTTTCCTAAAAAAAAGGCTAGAGTTTTTAACAACAAAACTTGCCTCAAAAACTCCAATTGTAATAGATTATATGGAACAGACAAGGCTACGATATCCTACATTTTTCCCCCCCAATTTTCTTCAGTTCCAAAACAAGACAACAAACTTGGCCGACATCAAAATACAAGTGAGATTTAGACAATTTAATAATAAATTGTCAATTCTTTGGATAATGCAGGAGACACATACCCCACAATCACAAAGCATTTTTATAATCAATAAATCAAAATAGCATGTCTAACAGGAAGAGAGGAAATAAGAATAATATAACCAGAGATATTAGCCAAGAATTGATTAGGCTGCAACTTCTAATTTCAAATGCATCATTAAGGCCATGGAAATTATTAAAACTCATTCTACCTGGAAAGAAATCTGGAGGCAATCCACTCGGTGCCTGAATAGGCGGTATTCCTGCACTTCTATCACTGTTGTGGGAAACTACAGGTGGTGGAGCAGGCAAACCAGGAACTTGCAGTCTCTTCCATAATTCAGAGCAATTAGTTTTCCAAAACCCAATCTTGTCATTCTCCCGGTCATAAGTTACAAGGGTATTCCTTACTAGAATTCCTGTCTCAGATAACAATGCAAGAGGAAAAAGGGTTGAGAGAGGTATGTTCACGGCACTTTACTGGGTGACAAGAACAGCCTAGGAGGCTGAACTCTGAAGGTTATAATAAACCTTAACTTTAGCTTTGACAAATACAATTGAATATAGACCTCAACCATGATTATCTTTGGCATAGACAAATGGTGTAGTATAGACCTCAACTGTGGTAGCTGTCAATACTATGACATGCAGTCTGTGTGAGTACATATTTTTGTAAATGATCTATACCTCCTAAAAGAGTAGTTGGATCCTTCCCATTCTGGAAAATTCCCAAGCAATAGGCACCATTAACCTTTGTGTGCTTTAAAGCATGACATACAAAGCAGAACAAGACAAAAGGAATCAGCGTTAATACAGGAATAAATTGAAATGACAATAGATGAATTGTGGGGGAGTGGGGTTCCAAAAAAATGTCGACAACTATAACTAGTCAAATTACCCGGAAAAGGTAGTTCTCTGGAGATAGTGACAACTTTTGACCATTGCTAAATACCATATTAACCTCTGGAAAAATTTTTGGTAGTTGAGAAACTTCCCTAAATAAGATTCATTGAAAAGAAAAGGGCAGCATTCATTAAATCTTTAGTCAAAGGATATATAAAAAAATGATGATAAACATCAAGGTTTATATTCTTATGAAATTCAAACACCTTCCAGCACCAGAAAAACAAATATCATTGTAATTTGGATCAGGGCCATGGATCTGTTTGAGGAACTGAACCTCCTTCATAATCTGTCGTCAATTCAGTAACAAATCATTAGAATAAATGCTCCAGCCTAAAAACTACTAAAAGATGGTTTAAGGCATAGACAGTGAAGTAAGAACTTAAGCTGCTGACAATACAATAATAGAACCAGAGTTTATCTTATGCTGAAACAAATCACTTTTGCAATCAGCTGCTGTTAATGCCTGGTGCGAAGCCTTCAATTTAAACATCAATCAACAGCACACAAAGTTCACCAAAAATACCAACTCTAGGTGTGCGCAAAATAAACATCAACATAGGGAAAGTTGCCATAAATGATATCAATCGGCAGTTAAATGTGAGTAAGAAATAGGGGGGACAAACAGTCTACTCAGAAGAATATGAAAAATGGTTCCAACTTCATACAAGGAAATTAACCTTCTGTTACCTTGGAACTCAAAAGGCGAAACTATCACTCATAATACAGTACAATATGTATTCTATGATGTTTTGCCAAGAATAGAGAGATAAGAAGATTAAAAAATAATGCAGTAGAACCAAAATCTTAAACCTTAAATGTAGGTTCTTTATATGGATGTAAAACCATGTATAGAAATAATATCATTGCAAGAGTGTTACATAACAGAAAAACCTGATATAAAACACCTCCAAACGTGCATCCATCTTCTATGTCTAATTTCATTTGCTATGTTCTGCAACATTTGGATAAAGCAATTTCTTCTCTTTTTCATATCACCACAATTCTTAAAATGTTGCTATGCACAAACACAACATGACAACTATTAAAAGCATCATATGATTGCAAATGAAGAACAAAATAACAGACTGCAAATTAACTGTTGAAACAACTAAAGTAAGTAAAAATCAAACAAAGAGTAATTATATCTTACAGCATCCTTAAATGCAAGAAATGCTTCTTCTGGAAGGTAAGCATATGTAGTTCCACTATCCAAAACAGTTCCATGCTTTCCGTCAAAGATTTTAGGGTTCAATTTCAATCGCTTCCCAGCCACTTGTAGTTCCTTCAGCTCAATATTATAATACGGACTGTTGCAATCCAAAAACTATAGTAAATGTGTGAGATGCACTAAAACTGATGCTCAAGAAAAATTAGTCAATAACCATGATGCTGAACGTGCTTCATACCTGCGATAAGGGTCTGAATGTGTAAAGACCATTTCAGAGGGCGGCGATATCCTACCCAGAACCATTGCTCCCCCTCCCACATCCATACCACCATAACATAAAGAAAATGAATCAGTAATAACATCCTTCTCAACAAGCTGATCCACGATACTGAGCCGACCACGACCCAACCCCATTATTCCATCAGCACGTTGGCTGAAAAGATCACCCGTTTCCACAGTTTCACAGCCAAACACAGCACGCTTAGGTGTGAGCTCACTTTCATTTCCAAAAGAAATGACATCGTCAGCAAGCACACCACTGCTAGAGCTCATCTCAGCATATCTTCTCTCATAAGTGCATTGCTTTCCCTTGTCATCACAGTTACAACTTGGGTTGCATTTTATGGGTTTGTAGGTGCTAGATGACTCTGGTTGGAACCTTGGGTCCTAGACAAAAAACAAGGGGACAAGTGACCCTAATTAAATGCAATAAAATAGCAACTCAGTCGATCCCGATATTATTGGAGATTCAGCGAATTAACATTCAAATTGCCGAAAATTCTAGGAGTGCAGAAGGAAACTAAATTTCCACACCTCTGATAAAAAATACAGAAATTCTGAAATCACTTCTAATTGTTTTGCTAAAATTTCAGCACAAGGATATTGGAAAAACTTCATAGGATTCTTCACAAACTAAATAAAAAAGTACTAGAGTAGATAATCCAAATATTGCCATTGATTAAAAAACAGAGTACAGTAGCAAGCGAAACAGAACCGACCTGATGCTTGCCGCACTGCTCACACGTAGAACACGGAACATACGTCACAGTACTGCCAGTATCCACAATAAGGGCGAATTCCTGCGGAGGTGTCCCAATAAATAGCCGCGTCGTATAGTAACTGGAAAAAGAATCAAGCAAATGATCGATAAAATTCAGCTAAAACAACAACATGCTACGATATATATACCGCGACCACGAGAATAGAATACCCGTTAGAGAGGAGATCGTCGTAGAGGCGCATGCGGGCGTTGGGAAGAACCGAATTTTGGAGCTGCCGCCTTTTATAATCGCCACTGAAGGCCTCCCGATGACTGGAGATGTTAGGGGTTGAGAGATAGAGGGGAATTATCATCGGGGGCCGATGATTATTAAAATCGACAGGTGAAGAAACGACGCCGTAGAAGGTTAACAGAATCAACTGATAAAAGATTACGAGAGCGCGCAGCTGAGCCATGGAGGAGACTACGGTCAACGAAGGAGGAGTGGAGAGTGGGAAAGAGGACCAAAGAAAAGAAGTAAGCTCCGTCGCGACTTCGGAAGATACTGAGAGAAATAGAAAAGGTCACTCTACCGGTGGAATAACTAACCAATCAGAGCAATCACATGCGTCTCGCGTGCCTGAACAGTGGACTTCACTCAACAGCCGATTTTTTTCCCTTTTTTTTTTTTTTTTTTTTTAATTTTTCGTTTCCGTTCCATTCTCTACCTCCCTCAGCCGAAAAAGGCCCACATGATAAATCGGGCCAGTCGAGTATCGTATATTCCTAAACAGCTTCACATATTTTATTTGTTTGGTAAAAGAGTGGATTCATAGAATTTATTTAAATAAATAAATTTCTAATTAAATATGTATTTTAGAGAAAAAAAAATAAAACACGTGCGTGTATATAACTGAGATTATACACATTAGAATAATTATGGAGCGCAAAAGCCATACTTGTAGCCGTTGAAATGACAATCAACCAAATAATCAAATTATCAAAATGTCTTTAGTAAATGAAATAATCATAGAATAAATGTGTACAACGTATCACAAGCAACAGTGGGATAATGTCACCACAATATACAGTTTTGAAATGACTTGTATATCCCCAATTGTACACAAAATTTAGTTCCTATTTAGATGCAGATTATCAATCACCTCCCTACATCTTTCTGTCTCAAAAATTTACCACTGACAAAAATACAAGTACATAACCACCTCCTCCAAGCTGAAGGATACAATGACAGTTATAGACTAACAACAACTGAAACAACAAAATCATAGGTCCAGTCCTTCTGAAGCCAAGCAAGCACCCTCGTGAAAAATGTACATGTCTACAAATATAGCAGCCTCTCCTTCTGAAGCCAAGCAAGCACCTTTTTGCCATAAATGTTGCTGCGCATTCTTGGAATGTGTATTTGAATCAGTTCGAGCAAAGCTCTCAGGACTGCTCCCTGTTATTGCAACAAATGGAAACAGTTCAATACACATGATCTAAGCCTATCCAAAATTTCTGACTTAAAACACACTTCATACGCTGAAAGATTATTATTGTTAAACCAACACGAGTCAAGACTTATGCAGTAGCAAGGCCTCTGATGAATGGTCTTAGCTCCTTGTCCTGGAAATATGCTTCCAATACTATAAGCCACAGAGACAGTGAAAGTTCACACGAGAGTTTGGATCAGTTCATGCAGATTGAATTTGGGAAGTTCAATTTAATATTGAAAAGCATAGTTAGCCAAGACATCTCAACAAATTAGCATGATATCTGAACCTAACAAGCGAGTGGATAAAGAGGGAGTTTCAATTGTCTAACCTTGGATACTGAAAGTGCAGACTGAATTACATAGTTTCCAAAAGGATCCACTAAGAGCATAGAAGCATTGGAACTCCTAAGCAACTCCCATATAATTTGTGTAGATTGCTCCTCTCTCGTCTCGAACAAGAACTTCTCCACAACATTACTACCATACTTATTGCAGGCAAGAGCTGCATAACTCCCTTCAAGTTGTCTGAGAAGATTTGCTGTGATATGTGAGACCCTCAATCCCAGTATATGTTGTACTACATAGTTGCTGGAGACAAGAAAAGGAATAGGAATATTCAGAGAAACCTTTTCGAAAAAGAAGAAAATGATTTAGGTTTTATTAAAACAAACCCATATCGATCTTCTGCCAGGGGTAGTGCATTTGATATTATCTCAGCAACCAGACGATCTTGGGTTTCTCCGTGAGAGCATTCAACGCATTGCTGAAGTACACAACATCCACTCTTGTCTGTCCCAATTTCAAAGCAGTTCTCCGCCACCATGTTCAGAAGGTACTGCCATAGACAGTCCAATCAGAAGTAGTTGAGAAAACGTAAAACAACTGTGTTATCAAGGAAGGAGATTGCTACATAAATAAAATTTCTGTGACTGATCCCTACTTAATTATCCAAGTTCGAGGTATAGCAACACCAGGAGAAGGAAAAAAAGAAAAGCCCTCTTAAGAAACCAAGTGATCTTAGGAATCAGGAACCAGAAGTTATGTGTAAAAACCGGTAAAATGGAGCTATTGGAAAAACAATAATGATACAGGTGTGAAATGTAATAAATAGTTTCAATTCAAGGGATTCAAAGGAAACAATTAGAAAGCTGAGGAGACGGATATGGATTCCAAGTCTAACGGTTTTACCACATTCTTCGAGAGTTATAACATTAGTCATAGACACTTTCTTTTGGCATGTTCAACTGGCTAAGCTCTATAGGAAAACTAAGTTAATCTAATTTTAGTAATCTTCAAATTCACATCTCAACTGCAACCATTTCAAGAAACTTTATTGATTTCAAAAGTAAATCAAGAATCAGGTGTGAAAGTAGGAACCTTAGAAAGCTATGATGATCCAAAAAAAGAATCAGAACTTTTTTTTCCTCTTTCTTTTTCTAATTGTCTGACTATAAGAGTTAGGACTCATATCATGTTCAACCCATCGTCTAAGTGATGAAAGTGATGAGTAGAGTACTGAGCATAATGCACATGAGAGGAAAACAATAAGAAAATCAAAATATATGAGAAGTCATATTTTATGTGTTCTTGTCAAAGGTGCAGTTTTTCATATGCTAATGCTATACAAATTTGTCAACCACATGGACAAAAGATCTACACTTCAAAGAAACTAAAAGACATTATTAAATATTTAAATTTGCTAAAAAATTTTCTTATAAAGCAGAATAAAGTATTTGATCAGATTCCAGTTAAACATCATTTCAGAGAGAGAGGAAAAATATGTGCAAAGAAGGTGATGCTATTTGTGGCATCCTGAAGTTCAATTTAAATACTATGATCACAGTCCTTCACATGCCAAAATACCAGACATTGCATTACCTAAAAGAGGTTACCTATTTCCACAAACACTAACCACCTTAGCCTAAAACAGCCTATATCCGAACATAAAAAACAACCATTTCTTACCCAGCCTATCTTCTCTTATAAAACGTTATAATATCAAAATGGCACTATTTAAGTTCAGTGCAACACCAAGAACACAATAAATTTGCCATTTCAAATTGATCTAGAACTCTCTATACACTTGTTTCATATCTCATCATTCAATTATCACTATAAGCAATAAAGGAGATTGGGCACTATTGATGGAAAAAGGTAGTGCAATTCAGGTGAATACATAGGGCACTAAATTGAGATGACCTAAATACCTTATTGTCTTCGTCAGAGAAATGCTCCAAACAATGCTTGATTACATGATGACCATTCATGTCCTTAGCCAATGCAACTGCACCGGGGCTCAGAGCTGACATAACTATATTGACTTGCTGTTGGGTAGTAATACGCTCCAAGAGCTTCTGTAAAGCACGAGTTCTATCGAAAGAATAATAAATAAATCAATAAAACAGTAGATACACAAAACAGAAACACATATAAGTCCAATATAAAAATCACAGTCCGAAAATATTTTAGGTTGCATATCTGCAATCAATCCTATTGAAATAAGTTAAGGAACCAAAATTATATGTACATACCCATGCATGTTAAGACAAATCCTAACAAGCTGAAATTCACTTTTGGTCACAGTTAACAGAACCCGAGTCCTCTGTTCCTCATTACAAACCTCTACAAGCTTTTGTACAACATAATTTCCAAATGGGTCCAGCATCAGATCACCCACAGAGTCTATTACCTCCGAAAATACCATACCAATTTCCTCTTGCGTTACACTCTCAAGAGTCTTTTGCAAAAATCTACAACCATCTTGATCCTTGGCCAATCTCACAATCTTACCCTTTAAATACACCAGAGGAAAATAATTGGAAGGCTCTTGCAACCAACTATGGCTCCTATTATACAAACTTGGCCTAAGAGAATTCAGGGTTTTTGGAAATAAGACATTGGTCGAACAATTTGAAAAGCCTCTTGAATCAGCCCGCGGGAGTCCATTGGATACAAGTGAATCAGATATAAAAGTATCAGAGAAATCAATATTATAGCCAGACATATTTGGATAACTCAGATAATCTTGCAAACCCATAGAGATACAGGGGTTTACACCATTGTTATTAAGATTTTGTCCCATATTTTGAACAACAAAGGACTGACCGCCCATGTGTGAACGATCTGGAACTAACCCAACAAAAACATCAGTTTCTAAACCCGGATACGAAGGTTGGCTATTATGATTAGACATTCTGAGGCGTGAAAACAAAGATTCAATAGTTTCTCGGTAAGGATTTTGCGCAGAAGTTTCAGGCCGCTGATTGGTTTGATAAAGGTGGCGGAGAGAGGCGTTTCTTGAATGAGAAACAGATGAAGTCTCAAACGGTGAGGTTCCCATTGAGAACCTGTTACCTTTCTCTCTGGTATCTTTCTCCGGCTGCTCCATATCCAGATAGCAAAAAGAAAGAATAACAGGCAGAGAGAGAGAAACAGAGAATGAGAAAATGAATGGGTGACGGGTAAAGAAGAGCAAAAGAGTTTGAAGGGTTTTGGAATTGTAAGAGGGTTTTAATTACTATGGAAGGAGGAGTTATGGAGATAAAATCGGATTTTTAATACAGGAAGAAAGATAATGTGGAGTGATTTAATTGGGTAGATAACATATTGTTATAAAAATGGAAAATGGGCAAAAAAAATTGATTCAGAGTCGTATATGGAGAGTGAGACTTGAAAGAGAGAGAGCAGAGCGCTACTGCTAGTTCCATGCCCTATAAAAAGCTGTTCTTTGCATGCATTTTTGGCAAGAGTTCATGCGAGACTCATCGACCGAGCGAATGAGCGAGTGGCTTTACGCGGCGTATTTCGTATGTCTGTCTGTCTGTCACCTAGGAAGTGCTTTTCTGGCTGACTGACCAATAGAAAAAAAGATTGTGTCTTGTCCTTTTTATTCGTCTATTAGGATGGGACCACTTCATCTGGTAGACCCGCATTAAGTTATCAGTCCTACAATTTTGCGTAATTGGGTTTATTTGACCGTCCGATTTGCATCCTTTGTTTTTTGGTTTTTTTCACAGAAACAGATTTCTCTTTGACTTTTTTTACTTTCTTATCTTCTACCACAGTAGATCACAAGAAAATAGTATTTTTAGTTTATTATTTTATAAACTAATTATATGTGTAATTAATTTATTTCCCTGAGGAATTGGACCTAAATCTATACATAACTGATGTATATACTTATTGCTAAATTAAATCTCCATAGAATACCATGACAAGACGAAAAGAAGAAAGAGTTTTAATTAGGAAGGTATGTATTTTAATTGCTATATTATTAACTAAATATATTAATTAAGGAAAGTAAATATATATCCTCTAGTTCTCTAAATAAGGATTTATTAAGAAAATATTGTCCATCTGAAAGCTTAAAGAGAAAGGTTTGACCTGCACAAACACGCACGTCATGGGGTCAAAATGCCTTGTAGACTTGTCCAACCACTATTCCTCTTAAAAAAAAGTCATTCATTCGAGTTCTAATGTATATATTTATCTTTCTTTTTTATTTTAATCCCATGCTGAGCTGACCTCTAATTTTGGTTTTTAAATAAAGTCCAAACACATCGCAATATTGAACTCTCTCTTCCCGTTTGATGGCTAACAACCTGAGAAGGCCATTATTTATGGTTCAGGAATCCCCACCATTTCGGTTTACAGTTTACAGAAAATATTGACAAACTACAATGCTGAAACGTACTGATAACTGTATTTTATTATGTTGTTAAATAATAAAACTGAAAAGGGGAAAAACTCCATTTCTTTATCAATTAGGATTCGATTTTGCTGGAGAACACTTCATAAATATTAATAATTTTTTTAAAATACACTAAGCAAATGTGAAGGGAATGCCATTAAGTTCACCACCAAGGTACGCAGTCTGTAACTGAAGACTAACTGGAGAATATTATGTCCATTTGTACCGTAAAAGGAGAGAAAAAAGGAAATGGGAAACAGGGGACAAAAGAGAGACTTAAATTTCACAGCAGTTACGCTTCCTGATACTATCACCTTCTTCATGCAAAAGCAGCAAATATTCAACAAAGAACAATGGGGGAATAGAGAGGGAAGAGGATAATAATAAACAATAAGAGTTACAAAAAAAATATATTATCCACATCAATGAATTTGCAAAATTTACTTCATTCTTTTGTATAGATTAGCACTTACAATACGATTTGAACTATGATACATGATAAACAGTTCTACAATAACTAATAAACTCATCCTAACTGCAATGAACTAGAAACCCTGGACCTATTAAAATGTAAGTAATTTACCTTTTTTGCTACAAAGATGCTCTGTCCATGTGCCAAAACAGAGATATTTCCGTTGCACTTTCCAAAATGAGAAAGGTAGTAAAATTTCGTTGCACCTTCCACAATGAGAAAAGTAGTAAAATTGAATACTCAGGTTATGACAGCTAAAAAATGTTTTGCTGCTGAAAGAGTCTCAACAACTGTCATTCTATATGGCAGGGTTTTGGAAGACAGTTTCATCATTCCAATCTTTAGAAAATTTTTGAAACTGGACAAACTTAATTTCCAGATAAAGCATTCCTCTTAGACATTTCTAAACTAAGCCAAGTAGAAGAAAGGGCACCACCCCGGGAAACAAGATAAATAATAAATGCTATATATGCCACAGTGCCGGTGCAGGCCAGAAAACCAACCAGCAAACCTTTAACTTCAGATGCAAAGAAATCAAGCAACAGGTACCCATTGATCAGTATAACCAGGATAGCTACAGTCCATGCCAGTCTCTACAAAATAATTGAAAAAAAATATTAGAAGAACAAAATCAGTAAAAATTACTCACTTGGAAACAATCTAACAATTGTCTTCCTGACAAGCAAAAAATGTTAACATTCGCCAGATACAAAGATCTGCATTTCCGCTGCTGCCAGCACCAATGAGCTAGTATGAATGCAACATGTGAATTAACCAAAAACAAAACAAGTGCTTTAAACCAACTTCTTTTTTTGGTTTTTAAATGATTATTATAATCTAGAACTAAGACCCCATGCCATCTCAACATCTTAGACAACACAAAGGTGTGCTTAACTGAGTCAAAGTACATTAATCTACCATGATATCTGTATACAAAAGATGGAAGGTTGGACAGTCTATTGCTTCTTTCCCTCTGCCCGTTTTGCCATGGGTGTTGGTTCACAACTACAATCTTATTTATACCAAAGGCTCCATTCCTGTTACGAGAAGACGTCTTGGTAGTCTACTAAAGAGCAAAGCACAACACAGGCATCTTCCAATTCTGAAGCCTATTCAGAAGCAATAAAATGCCCAAAGCAATAAAAATGTCCAGGGGCAACAGAGTTTTCTTGTAGATTGAATTGGTGCTAAAAACTTTTAGGTCTACTCTATTCTTCTTCTTCTTAATATGTTGAGTGTATATCTTGATAAAAGAAGCTTCAAAAAGTCTAGTTCCAGAAATGATTCTATAAAGTAGCTAATGAATAATAAGTGAAAAAATAAATCAATCAAGTAGCTGAACTCTTTGCAAAGTTTAACAGTGATAAACCAATAACAAATGAAGTTTGTTGATGTTAGTTAATACATTAATTAATTTGTCAAAGTTGTTTCCTTTTTGCATCCAATTTCTCTTTTGAACTATTCACAAGCCAATAAACTCAAAATGCTGGTCAACAAAAGTAAAGATTATCAGAGTGGTG
The DNA here is from genome assembly GCA_947857235.1 of Jatropha podagrica. Classification (NCBI taxonomy): domain Eukaryota; kingdom Viridiplantae; phylum Streptophyta; class Magnoliopsida; order Malpighiales; family Euphorbiaceae; genus Jatropha; species Jatropha podagrica. Next base: position 53,918 of record CANUEP010284205.1, on the reverse strand, counting down.
AATTTAACAGCTTACCTCGAGAACATGTCCAATTCTAAAGACCCCCATAACCTGCTCCTTGGCCACCAAGGTAAGAAGGGGGATAAGTGCAAAAGGGATCTGTATTGACTGAAGCACATTCAGCCATTCATTTAAAATATCCAGCGAAGCTTCAGAAGTGTTGAAAACAATAGCTACTATCATAGTTGGCACAATAGCACAACTTCGTGTTATCAACGCCCTCAGCCATTTCTTCAACCGAAGGTTAAGAAAACCTCCCATGATAAACTGGCCAGCATATGTGCCAGTTATTGTACTACTTTGTCCAGCTGCCAACAAACCAATACCCCAGATATAAAGAATTGGAAAAACTCCTCCTCCATATTTCTCCTGAAGATACTGCCCTGCATTGACCAGTCCTATGCTATTAGCCTGTTCAGTACCATAGAATCCCTTGGCGAACACGGTTGTCACAAACAAGTTGATCATGAAAGAGACTAAAAGAGCAACTGATGACTCGATTAAGTAGTAATTCAGGGCCTCTTGAACCCGACCTTTCTTCTGATGATCAATCTTCCTTGATTGCACCAAAGCTGAGTGCAAGAACACATTGTGAGGCATTATAACACAACCAACAACGCCCACAGCTTGCCGAATTGTTTTTGAGCCAATTCTTGGAATTAAAATGCCTAAAGGATCACAATTAGTCAGCCATGGTTGCTCCAATAAAGACACTTAATTAAGAAAGAAGGATTAAGTACTGGTATGCAGAATATTCTCATCCATTCCATATAGCAAATGGCATACTTACCTGTTAAAAGTTCTTTTCCATTTGGCTTGGTGTCACTAAACATCCACGCAAAAGATACGGCCATAGTTGCAATTAGGACTGCAAAAACAGCTTCTAATTTCCTCACTCCGTAATTCTCTAGAAACAAAAACATAAAACTGTCCACACAAAGAGAGAAAAATCCTTCATTAATAAAACATATCATCATTCATTCCATTGCATAATGAACTGCACTGATTAACTAATTCCAAGTCAAAAAAGATGAACCCTAACTTTTAAGAGCAGGCAAAAAAGAATAACCTTTGGCAAACAAAACAGTGACAAGACGGAAAAAAGGCAGAAAAAAAAAAAGCCTAATAATGCAATATCAACTAATCTCAATTGAATGACTCTTATTGTTGAAGCTTCTTACAAGATCCCTAAATGGTTAAAATGATAAAGTTTTAAGCCCAAAACTGGCTTCATAAGAACTAATCCTATGGAAACCATATGTTTAAGAATGCCAGGTTGAATAAAACTAGCAAATGATAATATATGCTAAATCGGAGAAGGAAAAAGAAAATTAAAATCCAACTACCACGTACCAATCCAACGCTGTAATCACCACTCCCGCCCAGAGCGGCAAAACCCCATTACTCAAAATATGTAGAGCAATAGCACTTCCTATCACTTCCTGTATATCAGCCCCAATAAGCGCCACCTCCGCCATGAACCACAAAATCAACCTAGCCCAATTGGGATACTCCTCTCTACACAACTCCGCCAAGTGACGTCCGGTGGCTACACCGACTCTGGCCGATAGCATCTGGATCAGCAAACCCATGACAGTGGCCCACATCAGCAGCCAAAGCAGCGAATATCCAGCAATCGCTCCAGCCTGGAGATCCCCTTCTAAATTCCCCGGATCTAAAAACGCTATGCTCATCAAAAATCCAGGTCCAGTAAATAACCAAAGTTTTTTCCACGAGAATGGAGGCACATAATCGTCGGCATCGATTGCGTCCGCGCCATCCACACCTACGATTAGGATTTTCTCCCTCGCCTCGAAAGCAACTTCTTCGGAGTCTTCGCCATCCGACGACGATAATGTCGGTGATTGGACTTGTGTCGTTAATAGGCGGCTTGATTCCTCCTTCCTGTCGTCTTCTCTAGAATCTTCTTCTCGAAATGGAGAGCTCATTTTTTCTTTTTAATTTATATAAATTATAAATTATGTGTAAATAAATGACCCGGGATTATACTCGATTGGAGGGCGGAGCCGAAGCCGGAGCTAGAGCTGGTTTGGGCTGCTAATATCCGACGTTAAAGGAAGCAGAGGAGGCCTTTCTGTTCTCAGTTGATTTGGCAAGAAGAGACCACCTTGGCAATGGGTATATATATCTTTTTTATCTTTTGCCTTTCGTTATCAATTCTCTTTCGCAGTAAACAATTGTTGCAACCGGGGACTTTAGCCATTCAAATTCTGACACGCGTGTATCGTTGGCCTTTATCGTCTGATCGACAGAAATTGTGCACTTTTTCGTTGACAAATTAACAGCATACCTCTTAAAAAAAAAAAAGAAAAATTAACAGCATATAATACAATGATTATCTAATAGAAATGTTTTATATGGAATAATAAATAATTTTGTATAAATAGATTCGAATAAGATAATGAATCATTTTATCTTTTTTATAATTATTTTTTTTTATTTGAAAAGCTATGTTTCACCTAGAAAAAAAAATAAAAATAATTTTTTAAAAAATATTTTCGTGAATTCCGCTTGATGTATGGACACATGAAACACACATACAAACAAGAAAGAATTATATAGCTGGAAGTGGAGGTAATTTGGGCGTTTCCATATTTTTGTGAAACGGTCCAAGAAATTGCATTTCGAAACTTGATTTTTAGTCCATTTGGAGGCTGGTTGAACATTTTTGTTTGTAAAAACCATGTGCTTACCAGAGAAACGAATGATTGAGAGCCCAAGCGCCTGCGAGTTGGCTAGGCTTCAAGGGAATCCTGTTGATTACGATATTGTTTTGTATTCACTTACATATAGATTATGTAGAATCAATGAGAACCATTCTTTTCTGTTAAGGATGCCATTTGGCAGAACAGAGCACAAATTCAAATTCTCATGTTTTTTGCCTTTTCTGTTTACATAATACTGTTTATATAAATTATCGTCTGTGTGCTTGTACCTTGCAACAGTTAAGGCAGCATATGGATGGATGGAAGGCGTTTGGTTATGTTGGTTGTGTGGAGTGGTTTCTGATTCCCAAATAACAATTGGTTTTACTTTAGCTTAAAACCACTAAGTTTGTGATGCCTCAAACTCTGCCTAAAATGATACCATATGGGTTGTCATTTTCGAACAAATGTTAAATAAGAATGGTGCCTCAAGTCAAATGTAACATGCAAATGTGGGAACAGTACAAAAAAACCACAGGTCACCAATCAAATGCTGCAGATACAAAGCAATCCACGGAATTACCCAGCTCATTTGTATCATTTTCATGTTACCTTGTAGAGCATAGAGGTTTTTTTTACAAGTAATTTGATAATCAATGAGAAAGATTTGTTACTATTGGCGTTTACCATTTCCTGCTTGCTTGTCGATTTCAATTTGAGCTTTCTTAATAATTTGTGGATGATTAAAAAAAAAAAGTGCAAGTGCCCATTCCAAAGTATTTATGGAAGTCTCTGTTGCCCCAAGCAGCAGCATGACCTGCGTTCCAAAAAATTTTGATTTATGATAATTGGGCCTTACAATCACGAGGCCTTTGATGATTTCCTCTTTATAGATCTCAGGTTCTTGCTCTTGCTTCCTGCAGAAGCATTTCCCATTTTTCTTCTATGTTCATCTATCAAATCCTGCGCAAATTGATCTCTTTTTTTCTGCAATTCAATCAGTTCATCCTCTTTTCCTCCAAATCAAATCAACCCATAAATGGCAAGAAATCTTTTATAAACATTTCATCATCCAATCTCATAGTTTCTATTGTTATCTCATAATATTTCTTCTCCGCTATTATCCTCCTCATCATGATGTTAAAAGTCAACTCAAAAAAAGCAGAAACCTCATGTTCACCGTCTGATTTGGTTTACCTACAAGTTTGCAAATCATTGACTTCAACTTCTGAAAGTATTTGAAGGCAATTTTTGGACAAGGTTTGAAGCGAAGAGATATCTGTCGTAGGTTTCTCCAGGCCAAAGTTAGAGCAGTGTAGTTGTAGTCTATGTATTTTCCGGCCAAAAGTTGGCAAAAGGTCAGGAAAAACTATATTGTTCTTGTTTAGAAATTATTTGGCGATGAGATTATTAGTAATAGTTGGGAGCCAAACTGAAGAAAGACATGGCGGTTGGAGATCTCGAAATCAGAAAATGTGGCTATTTTTAGTATAAATAAAAAAAATTAATTACATAATATGAGACATCCTTGAAATTAGACAATTTGTAATAAGCATGCATTGAAATTAGTACTAGTTTGTTCTTTTATTTTTACTAGAACTTAAGTTCGATTTAATAATAAAAAGTGTTCATAACATTAGCTAGTAAGCACATCCTTAGAAGAGGCTTGCCTGCCGACACTAGGAAGCTGGAACTAATTAATTCAAAGTTGAGAGGAGATTCACCATGGATTGACGAGGTCTACATTCAACCAGCAAAGGCTCAGCCTTGTGGATTGTGAGTCCACCAACCTCGGTCATGTCCACCATTTCCTTGCGAACCCTTTTCCACTCAAAGCACTGGAGGAGTGACCCTAACGTCAAACCAATCATGCGCAAAGCCATCCCCTCTCCAGGACAACTCCTCCTTCCTAAACCGAAAGGCATGCATTTGAAACCGTCTCTAATACCCTCACGACACCCTTCAAACCTTTCTGGCCTAAATTTTCTTGGTTCCTCCCAATTTCGAGAATCATTCTGTATGCCCCACAAGTCCACTAGTAGCATTGTGCCACGTGGTACACGGTAGCCTCCAACCGAGCATTCTTCTGATGACTCGTGAGGTAACAGTAGACCTACTGGGTAAAGTCGCATCACTTCGTTTATGATGCAACGAAGATAAGGAAGCTTTGATATATCAGATTCAGCCACCAGATTATCTCTTCCAACAACAATGTCAATTTCGTTCTGGGCTTTCTCTAGAATTTCAGGATTGTTTACTAGAAGTGACATTGCCCATTCCATGGTTGCAGATGACGTATCAGTTCCTGCGGCCACTAGAACCTGCGGAGACATTAAATAAAAGCAATGCATTATTTGGGGATAATATAGATACAATTATCAAACTGCAAATAAATTTATTGATAATGCTAGAGAGACATTAAGAAGGATCTTACCAGCATAAGACCTTTGATAATTTCATCAGTATAGAATTCAGGCTCCGATTGTTGCAGCGTTAACAAGACCTCAATCAACGTCTTATTTTTCTCCTCTGAAGTAAATGTGCCTTTTCTTTTTCTATGTTCTTCGATCAACTCTTGTATAAACTTGTCTCTTCTTTTCTGCAACTCCATAAGCTTCTTCTCTGCCCCTCCTACCGCTTTCAACACGGGCAAATAATCCGCCATGTTCACTTCAAGACTCGACAGGAACGTGTCCGTCACGATGTCTCGCAACCTCGCCGCCGCCTCCACTTCTTCCATGCTCTCACCGTAATACCTTTTTCCGGCTATCATCCTCATCATTACGTTTATCGTCAGCTCAAAAAACGCAGCTTTCAAATCAACCGTCTCGTCTTTTTTTCTAAATAAGTAACGAATGAGCAACTTTACCTCATCCGCGCGTATGTCAGAGAGCAATTGGAGACGGTGAGAGGATAGGATTTCAACGGCTGCTAATTTACGGAGTTTACGCCAATGGTTTCCGTACGAAGCCCAAACAAGACTCGTGTAGTTGTAGCCTATGTACTTGCCAGGGAGAAGACATGGGCGGTTGGCGAAGACGATGTCGTTTCTGGTAAAACATTCTTCTACAGCGGAAGGAGAGGATACTAGGAGGACATGGCGGGAGCCAAACCGGAGGAGCAGTACGGGACCGTATCGGTTTGATATTTTGGAGAGAGATCGATGGAGAGGTCTACTGAGGAGGTGGAGGTGGCCTATTATGGGTAAAGTGGGGAATGGACTTGGCGGAAGATTTCGGATCTTGTTCAGGATATGAGTAGCGAGTATATAGAGAACTAAAAAGAGGAGAAGGTGGAAGATCATGGTGTTGACTCAATGGAGGCTTATGGTTGAGATTAAAGAAGGAAGAAGAAGATGAGATGAGATGAGATGCCAGTTAATACTCCATGCCATGGAGCCCAAACATTACTCAATGCATACAAATGAGGTTATGGGAGTGGCTTGATACGAAAATATTAAAATAATATTATTTTAATATTTCTATTTATCATGATGGGATTCTGGTCTTTTAGCATTTCCCACGAGGTAATAATGTCTAGAAGCCGACAACTTAAAACAGAGGCCAACGCATATTGCAGAGAAGGACGCATTCCGGAATTTTACGTATTAAAATAAAAACAATAAAATTGTAATTTGATATTGAACGGGTAGTTGGCTTTGAATTGAAATATAAACAGAAGCAAAATTATTATGAGTATAAACAAGATTTTCTAATTGCACGATATGAGAAATCATCCGTTCTTTCTTTGTTATTAATCTATACCAATCGAATTGAAATAGTTAACCTTTCTTTTATAATCCCTTGTTTCACCCAGATTTAAACCTGAGCAGATGTCTGTAATTAGTTCTTTTTTTTTCTTTCAGCGGCTTGTATATAATTTTTTTACTTAATATATTATTGTAAAAACATTAGAAGAATTGGTGAAATATTATTTAATACATTTTTTGGATTCATCAAAGTCCCAACTGAAAATTTATGAATCAATGAAGGTACAGTCAGAAAACAGTAATATATAATGCGTCAAACCATAAACAGATAAGTAGAACTTACACTATATAAAAATTTTCCATTGATTTGGAATTCAAACTTGAGAAAGGAGATTCACCATGGATGGACGAGGTGTACATTCAACCAGCAAAGCCTGAGCCTTGGGCATGGTGAGTCCAATACCCTCGGTCATGTCCACCATTTCTTTTCCAACTCTCCTCCACTCAAAGCACTGAAGGAGTGAGCCCAAGGTCAAGCCAATCATGCGCAAAGCCAACCCCTCTCCAGGACAACTCCTCCTTCCTGACCCAAAAGGCATGAACTTGAAACCATCTCTAACACCCTCATGACACCCTTCAAACCTTTCTGGCCTAAATTTTGTGGGTTCCTCCCAAAGTCGAGGATCATTCTGTATGCAACACAAGTTCACCAGTACCATTGTGCCACGTGGCACACGGTAGCCTCCGATACAGCATTCCTCTGATGATTCATGAGGAACTAGCAATGGACCTGCTGGGTAAAGGCGCATAACTTCATTTATAATGCAGTGAAGATAGGGAAGCTTTGGTATATCAGATTCAGCCAATAAATTATCATTTCCAACAACAATGTCAATTTCGTTCTGTGCTTTCTCTAGAATTTCAGGATTGTTTACTAGAAGTGACATTGCCCATTCCATGGTTGCAGCTGAAGTATCAGTTCCTGCTGTCAGTAGAGTCTGTGAAGATATGAAGTCGATCCATTATAAGACATAGGTCTACAATTATCAAAGGTTAAATAAACAATATTTCGAATAATATCTAATTCAACCAACTAACGAAATTTTTTTTTATTAGTTAATAGTAAAATCAACGTTAATCTAAATGCCATCAAAGTGAGTCAATGTTAATCTGAATGCCATGAAAGTGAAACCAAACAACTACGAGTTGACATTTGAAAGGAACTCAGACTACTAAGAGTATTAAGTTCCTTAAAAACAAATTAGAAACGAGGGTTAAACTTAGGGGCCACATACAATTTGCTTAAGAAGTTTAATTTTTTAATATTTTTAATTGGTAAAGTTATTATTGTTATTATTATTATTCTTATTATTATTAAAAGAAAAATTATCATTTTATGAAAAATAAAAAGTTTGAGCTACAAATGTATAAAAAAATTATTTTTATATAAATTTGTATATTGCACCAACCACACCAAGTGTTAAACTGAACATATTTCTAAATATTATGTTTGAGAAATTATCGACACACTTTGTTGACTAACTTTCAGTCCTATCATTTAATTTGTTGAAATATTCATACCGGTCCGTATTGTCGTTAGTAAAAAAGTTAGAGAAGCTCTATTTTTATTCATGTCGGAAATTTCAAGCTTTTTCAGTTTGTTTCACACGAACTGCGTGGGAGAAAAGCAGGCAACTAGAGAGGAAATCAAGTATGGATCTCACCAGCATAAGGCTTTTGATAGTTTCATCCTTGTAGAACTCAGGCTCCGATTCCTGCAGCGTTAATAACACCTCAATCAACGTTTTGTTTTTCTCCTCCTCCGAAGCGCCCATGTTTTTCCTATGTTCGTCGATCAAATCTTGTATAAACTTATCTCTTCTTTTCTGCAACTCCGTAAGCTTCTTTTCTGTCTTTCCTATGGCCTTCAAAATGGGCAAATAATCCGCCATATTCGATGCACCACCCAACCGGAACGTCTCCCACACTATGTCTCGAAATCTCACTGCCTCCTCCACTTCTTCCACGTTCTCTCCGTAATACCTCTTTCCGGCTATCATCCTCATCATTACATTTAACGTCAGCTCAAAAAATGCGGACTTCAAATCCACTGTCGTCTCGTCTTTTTTTATAAATATACGACGAATCAGTGACTTCACCTCATCCGCGCGTATGTTAGAGAGTAAATGGAGACGGTGAGAGGATAGGAGTTCAACGGCTGCTAACTTACGGAGGTTGCGCCAATGGTTTCCGTAGGAAGCCCAAGCAAGGCTCGTGTAGTTGTAGCCTATGTGCTTGCCGTGGAGAAGACGAGGGCGGTTGGCTAAGATGATATCGTTTTTGGTAAAACATTCTTCTGCGGCGGATGGAGAGGAGATTAGGAGGACACGGCGGAAGCCAAACTGAAGGAGCAGAACGGGACCGTATCGGTTTGATATTTTGGAGAGAGATCGATGGAGAGGTTTGCTGAGGAGGTGGAGGTGGCCTATTATGGGTAAAGTGGGAAATGGACTCGGCGGAAGATTTCGGATCTTGTTGAGAAGATGAGTGGTGATTATATAGAGAGCTAAAAAGAGGAGAAGGTAGAAGATCATGGTGTTGATTCAATGGAGGCTTATGGTTGAGCTAAAACAGTAAGAAAGAAGCCTTTGTTATATCTGAAGGCTGGGAAGAAATGAAATGACAGATACGAACGCATTGACAAGATTATTTATTGGCTGTTTCTTTCAGAAAAATAAAAATAAATAACTATACACTGACAATAGAGCAATCAAAAATCAAATCATGTCACGTCTCACGGACAGACTATGGGGCCATAAGAAAAGTAAAAATTAAAATAAAATAGGAAATGAATAGAGTCCTTATTACCATCGTCATCATCGCTCGTCAGTCACGCTCCTGAGAAATCCACAGCGTTAGCATATTTTCTTACCAATGCATTAATGTATTTTATTTTACATCAGAAATAGTCTATTTATCATTTGTTTAGAGGGGAGTTTTTCTTTTTTTTTTTTTTTAACATGGAGTAGTTGCTAAAAGATGTGGCGCTTCTTTAGCTAACCTTCTAACTCAAACTATCTTAACACGTGGCATTTAGTCTAATAAAATCCTGTAATCCTCTACGACAGCCCCGAGTTCACTCAAGTTATGCCCTTCTCCTGAAATGTTGGAATTAACATTTTTGGATTGGAAAAGGCGCGCACGCTATTAGGAGATGCTTGGTGGGCTATATACTCTTCAGCTTTACGTGTTTAGCAAGTAAGAGAATTCAAAGAACGAAAGTAACAAATTTGTCTTTCTTGACAATTTTGAAAGCTGAAATTATAATTATGCACCACCACCAAATACTTTCTAGTAGTGAGAAAAAAGCTCCACTAAATTTGGGCGAGGCCTACATTTAGCAAACAAGGGTTCAGCCTTGGGCAAGGTGAGCCCACTCCCTTCTTTCATGTCCACCATCTCTTCACTAATTCTTTCCCATTCAAAGCACTGAATTAAAGTTGCTAAAGCCAACCCAATCATCTTCATGGCCAAGCCCTCTCCAGGACACCCTCTCCTTCCTGCCCCAAATGGTAACCATACATATCCCTCTTTTTTCCCTTTTAGACCCTCAAACCTCTCTGGCTCAAACCTGCTAGGCTCTTCCCATAAATTAGGATCATTTTGGATGGCAAAAGCGTTCGCCAATAACATTGTGCCACGGGGGACACAAAAACCTCCTACAGTGCATTGCTCTGATGACTCGTGGGGTGGTATCAGTGGGGCAGCAGGCTGCATTCGAAGTGTCTCGGTAATGATGCAATGGAGATAAGGAAGCTTGGAAATGTCTGACTCTTCAATGAGCTTGCTTGCACCTATATTTTTGTCTATTTCGGCCCTGGCCTTAATAAGGGTGTTTGGGTTGTTGAGCAATAGTGACATTGCCCACTCCATGGTTCCAGCAGAAGTATCAGTCCCAGCTGATAACAGAACCTGGGTATAAAGTTAAGTAAAAATGTCAACTTTACTAAGAGAATAGAATAGTATAAAACCAATTTGGTAGATAATTTCAGTGTTAATTTATGTCATCAATGATGCAACTGAAAGAAAAATATAGCAATTAACTATGATGATGGAGTTGAATTGATGGCTGTGTTTTAAATTTGACTATTAAAAGATAGAGCTTACTTGCATCATGCCTCTGATTATTTCATCAGTATAGTATTCAGGTTCATTTTCTTGCAACCCTAAGAGCACATCAATCATTGTCTTGCTCTTACTTTTCTTGTCCAATTCATAACAATACCTTTTTCTTTTATGCTCTTCAATCAAATCCTGCATAAACCTATCTCTCTTTCTTTGCAGTGCTTCTAACCTCTTTTCCATCTTGTTTAAACCAATCCAGTGCAAAACAGGTATAAAATCTCCAATATTAGTTGCTCCACTTAATTGGAAAGTTTCTGTTACAATTTCTTTAAATCTCCTTTCTTCTTCTAATTCCTTCGTATTCACTCCATAATATCCTTTTCCAGCAATCATCCTCATCATGACATTAAGTGTAAGCTCAAAGAACATGGATTTCATATCAACTGTCACAAATTCGCCTCTCTTTGATCCTCTAAAAAGCCTCAAAACCAATGATCTGACCTCTTCTACGCGTATATTGTAAAACATTTGTAGGCGATTAGATGATAGGAGTTCAATTGAAGCTATGCGCCTCAAGTTGCGCCAGTGGTCGCCGTAAGAGGCCCAAACAAGAGTGGTGTAATCATATCCGAGGTGTTTTCCAGCCAGAAGTTTGGGGCGGTTTGCAAAAACAACATCATTTCTAGTGAAGCATTCCTCTGCAGCAGCGGGAGATGAAATAAGAAGGACAGGACGGGACCCAAGTTTGAGGAATAGAATTGGACCATATTTGTTTGAAAGATTTGCAAAGGTGCGGTGGAGAGGTTTCTTGAAGAGGTGGAGATGGCCGATTATGGGTAAGGAGAGACCTGGACTTGGTGGCTGGTTCTTATTTATTTGAAGAAAATGTTTAGAAAGAAAATAAAGGAACACGAAAAGCATGAAAATACTGTAAAAATATGAAATTTCCATATTGAAAAAAATTGTGCCACTAACTGTGATCCAAAAAGAATAAATGATCAAGAAAAAGCGAAACGGAGGCTTGAAATGGACGACCAAGGATTCTCCTCGAGTGCTCGTATGTTGGTCTTGGCTTAAAAAATCCAGCCAAATTTAAGTAGCTAGAGGCTGGGGTAATTAGAAAACCAGGATCAGCCGATCAGGGGAAATAACAAATCAGATGAACTATGTGAATTTTTGGGTTGCGTTTGTACGTTTCTATGCGTTTGAAGCCATGGGTTTTACGAGTAAGGACGAGATATTACAGATTTGATTTTAGGCTTGCTGCTCTTTTACACTGAAGGAAGAGAGCAATGCGTGTGCATTTGTGATATCAAAGGGTCAAATTTTATTTATTTATTTATTTGTTTTTCTGGTGATGATGGAAGGGCCACGATGCTTTAATTTATTTCATAAATTATAGTTTATGGATGTGAGTTTCTAGAGTTGTGGGCCTGAAATTAGGCTATCTTGCCCAATGCCCAACGAGTATGACCAAAAAAGGGTATATTCTAAATCAATTTGGATGAATAAAATGACAATAACTATACGTAGAAAACTGGAGAAATGCTTCTCAAGTTACTCTTTTTTATTTTATTTTTTTTTTTTGGGTCCATTGGTAAATGCTTTGAGGACTCCTGTTTCTCATTTAACTGGAGAAAAAAAAAAAGCATTTTTAGCAGAAAACAAATGATAAAGATTAGCCAAGTAACTTGTAAACAAATACAAAGGCATGGAATTGAAGCAAAAAAAAAATCACTCCTTTCCTTCAATATCATGAAAATCCTGAATCTATGCACACGAATCTTTAAGCTGGAGTTGTTGTATCTATGGAGTGAAAAGTCTTCTTACTTTGTGTATTAGCCTTCGACATATGGGACACATCTTGTTTTCCCCATCCATAATCCTGTGGAGCAAATTCTCAATCAGAATCTCTTAAATCTTCAAATTAAGGGGAAAAGAAATAGTATAACGGAACATGTATAGATGTTACAATATGTACCTTTGAGCACAGTCATAGCAGGTGGCACAATGGCCACAAGGAATAAAAAAGCAGTTTCTTTGCTCATCGTAACAGATAACGCACAATTTTGCATCATATAAATCTTCAGAAGAACTGCTAGACGATCTATCTTCTTCGTCTTCTTCTACATTCGTTCCATATGTGAAAGGAACTGACTTTTGTGGCAATATAGGCTCTGTCTCACTTTCAGAAACTTGATAACTTGATGTTGTTTCTACTAAAGTATTCTCAGAATCACAAGCTCCAAGATATCTCAACACCAGGAAAATAATAACAATAATAAATCCTGAAAAACAGCAACAAAAAAAAAATTTGAAGGCATTCTCAGTTAGTACTTAAGTTATAAGATTCTGAGACTAATGAATTCTGTACCTAAAATCGCAATGTAAGTTATCACTCGTGCCACGAAAGAAAGCTCGACGTAACTTCCGCCAGTATCATCCTGTAGTCAATTTAACTAATTAGACTTTAGTCTTTTGCCAAAAATATGATTTAGGACCGGGAAAATGAGAAAGAAAGGGACCAGGGCTTTACATTGTCAGGTGTGGTTACTACAACATAATGAATATTTGGAAATAGAAGCTTGAGCCGGCATGATCCTTTTGTTGTTGAGCACATATTCATCGCTTTTGATATATCATGAAGTTTCGATGTAACATTTAGAGATAGTTTCATTATAATGCTTTTGCGGTTTGTGTTTACCAGACCAAGATAGTACTTGTCGTCCTCTTCGATAGTGTACTCAACTTCTTTACCTGAAAAATATGTTATTGTTTTAACATAATGAAGCCTTTCTGATAAATAGCTCACAAGGGGGTTACCTCTTAAGGATTGACTGAGGTTAAAGACATTAAGAGTAGCAGTCACTTTTGGCAGCAGAGTTTCATACTTGCGTTCTCCTGCAGGACCAGATGTTTGGTTACATATTTGCATAGTATTTATGATGCTGAAAGTGAAAATTGCAATTCAGATTGACAAATTTCCACTTCAAAGACTCAATAACCGAAACAACCTTTAACTAAAACGACTTCTAGTTGATTTAAAATGCTAGTTTGAGTTTCCCATCTCATACGAATCCGTGAACCCCTGTTCAACCACAGAGAAAATCCCTGAAAAAAAAAAAATCAATATTTTGAAAAAAGGAATTCAGCTAAACATGATTGTAATTGAATAGAATTTCAAAATGTTACCTTTCGACTATAAGATGCAACAATTATGTACTCCGATCTGCTCCAATTCGTTTCCAAGCTCAATTCAGGTTTCTCAGAGAAACCGTATAGAAGAACCCCTTTCTTATCTTCATCTTTCACTTCAACTTGCTCTACAAATACAGAACTTGCTTTCATCAAGCGGGATGAGCTAGGTCCAAGCACCATTCGGCGATCCCCGTAATACCCATATCTTAAACTCACAGAAACTGCAAATCCAAAACCCAAAATGGAAATGCTCGCTTCAAATTGAAGGATTAATAAAATTAAAAAATTGAAATAGATGGTAGAATTACATGCCACATATCCACAGTGTCAACGGCGCAAGTAACCGTCCCAAAGATTCTTGCAGTCTCCGTTGATGGATAGGAGCTGGCGAGAACACTGGCCTGAACATGGCTGCGCTGGACAGTTTGAAAACAAGAGAAAGAGAGTGAAAGAGCTAACAATAAGTTTTGGTTTGGCTTGGTGCAATGGGAGACTAGTAGGTTAGTGCATTGGCTTTTAACTAACTAACCACCAAGCTGCTTCTGGCGGGTAATTGAACGACAAGTTTGTTTGATTCATTTTTGAATGTTAGGTATCCGTTTTTTCTTTTTTAAAATGGCTCAATTTACCTCTTGAAATTTGAAATAATACTGAGTTAGTCCAAAAATCCAACTTTTTTACAATTTACTCTTTAAACTTCTACAGAAAAACAAAAATCTCAATTTTTTTTTCAAAAAAAAAAAAATTATATTTTAACTAATAAAAATTATTTAAAATTTTAAAATTAGGTAAGAAAATTCATTTAAAAACATAAAAATAATTGTAAAATTACAGTGTCTTGTCTTTGATTTAAAATATAATTAAACAAAATATTTAATTTGAAAAATTAAAATATTAAAAATATTTTATTATATGATTATTTGGTTTATATTTATTATTATTTTTCAACTATTTCTTAATTGTATTTGATCTAAAACATATGCTTTATTATTTTAAATTACATTTTATTTAAATTAATTTTTTTTTTTTGCAGTAAACTGAGCTTTCTATTCTTTTAATATAAGTTTAAAATATAAATTGTACAAAAAAATTAATTTTTTGGGCTAATTAAATATTGCTCCCAAGTTCAAGGAGTCAAATTGAACTTTATTCTTTTTTTTGCTCCTCTATTTATTTCTTCTCTATTATTTATTTTTTTATAATAAATTTTCTAATGTCAACTGATTTTTCCTTTAAAGAAAAAAGAATTTTTGATTGATTATTTTTCTTTTTACATCCTAAACAATATAAATATATATTATCTTTCAAAAAGACGAGCCATCTTGGGCCTGCCTCAAAAACCCAAGAGGCCTATACTGTACTGTTTAAGCACAACTGAGTGAATACGGTAGTAATGGATCCTCAAGAGGAAGCCGGCCCAAAACACCATGTAACTCGGTTTCTATATAATTGGCACCCTGTAAGACAGTTAAAAAAAACAATTAAAATCGATTAATTTTCATTTACCGTTGGATAAAAAATTAATCTCTTTTAAATTGGAAAAATTAATCTATTTTTCATGCACCATTCATGAGTAAGATTATATGTACGGAAATTTGAAATTTTATAAAAGTTCGAGGACCATGAGAAAAAAAGAAAATCTACATAATTGGAATATGAAAAAGGAAAAAAAAAAAAAAAAAGAAGACATTTTTCTTTTTAAAATTCTTTTATTCGAATTTCTGATATGAAAGCTTCAATTGTCAAATAATAAATCATTGTGTAGCATAATTAATAATTTTGCTTCGAGGAAAAGACTGAGAATGAGGTGGGCCACACGTGTGAGTAATAGTGTGACTCGTGGGGGTGAGAGGTGGACCTAATTGGAAGAAAATAAGTAAAGAGTGACACGTAGTAATTTACAACCTTTGGATTACAACTGAAAACATAAAGCGGCATGTGCTGTCTGGGACCCTCACCTCACCCTTCCCCTCCACACCCAGACACTATTCTCTGCATCCTTGTTAACCTCCAGCACATCAAAACAACCTTAATTTTCATTTATATATATATATATATATATAATTTTTGCCAGGCTATTCTTCCTTCTCAAGGTACTTAAATACTTCTCTCTGCTCAAGTAGTAATATCTCAATTTTTTTTTAAATAACTATGTAGTTATATAAGTAATGTTTTGTCTTTTCTGAATATACAAAATTCTTTGTAAATTTAGAATTTTTTTTTTCAATATATCTTTACAAATCAAAGTAATGAAATTTATTTTTAAACTTTTAAAAAATTATATATATAGATTTCTAAATATTTTTTACATTTAATTCTATTTTTATCTCTCTCGATATTTAAAGTTAATTTCATGTGCATTGCATGCTTGTGCACACTCCCACAAGCAAAAAGAAAAAGTACACATATTTTAATTTTCGTATTTTTAGATGGAAAAATATTTAATGAATATATATATATATATATTCCTCACATGAAGTGCGTGAACTTCATATGTTTCATTTTACTCATTAGTATGCCATATGTATTCGAACTATATCGATAACAAGTTTTTTTTTTTTGACAAATGTAAAAGGCAGAAACTAAGGTAAGCATATAGATATAAGATATTCTAGTGCTAGTGTTGCACCGACCAACTCTCTCTTTCTTCCTCTCGTCATCCCTGTGTATGGCCTAACAGTGACAAAATCAGCTCTATCTGTGTTTCTAAATCTTTCCTTTCCTCTTCATAAACCGTTTCACTTCCTATTCTTCCATAATTAGCTTCCAACGGTGGGCGTACACTTATGTTATATGTTGATTGATCTGTTAATTACCAACAGATCTGATACTCCTTTCCTGCAATTCTTGACTTTCTTTACCCTATTCCGAAGGTTTCTAAAAAACAAAAGGCCAAAAAAGAAAGAAATTAAGACGATATAGCGAAATGGGAAGAGTAAAGCTTCAGATCAAGAGAATAGAAAATACAACAAACAGGCAAGTCACTTTCTCTAAAAGGAGAAATGGGCTTATCAAGAAAGCTTACGAACTTTCCGTTCTCTGTGATGTCGATGTAGCTCTAATCATGTTCTCTCCATCTGGGAGACTCAGTCTTTTCTCTGGAAACAAAAGGTTTATTTGCTTATATTATTAATTTTCTGAAAACTTAAAAATCAACTCAAGAAATGAAAGAAATTATTATTGGTTATTAAACTTCGGTTTGTTTTTGGCCTTCTTGAAGAGTTGAAGAAATTCTGACTCGATATATCAATATCCCAGAGCACGAAAGAGGACGGTAAGTTGATGGCTATTATAGTTTTCTTAATTTCTTTTTTTCTTTCTTGAATGTATAGAAGTTTTGATGGTTTTCTTGATCTTTGTTGCCGCTTCGTGGTTTCATAGACTCCATAACCAAGAGGTAATTACGAGCAATTCTTATCACTACTATTCGACGAGTCTCAAAGACTTGTATATATATATACACACATGGAATTAATGATTAGAAATAGCTTTGCAGTTCCTTCAGAAAGCTCTTGGTAAGTTAAAAGCTGAAGGAGATCAAAGTAATTTCCAAGCAACCAGGTTTTGGATTTCATAATCCTTCTTCTTGTGTACTATTAATTGTAATTTATATCTAGTAATCAATTATTTACTACCTTATCCTTTCTGCAACAGCCCTATGACCACTGATTCTCAACTTGAGGTATTCGTGTCTATGATGACTGTAACTATATATATATTGAGAATATCCATCGTTTGTTGATTGTGAACTCATATGTTAATTATCATTCAGGAATTTCAACAAGAAATTGTTAGATTCAAATCGCAAGTGGAAGATATGGAGAAACAACTAAGGTGACTTCTCCAATCGCATCAAACAAAACCCTAGCTAGTGTTCAAATTCTTAAGACAGCAGGAGTAGTGACAATATATGGTACATGCACTATAAAATTGTAATTTGTTTCAGAATTTTAGAGGGCAATCTTTCCCATATAACAACATTACCTGAAGCTGAGCATCAGGAGCAAATCCTTGAAGGGGCATTGAATCGCATGAGAGTGCGCAAGGTAACATGTTATTGATTCCTGTAATAATTACATTAGCTAGTAGTAGGTATTACATTGGTCAGCTAAACCT
Organism: Jatropha podagrica; assembly: GCA_947857235.1. Taxonomy (NCBI): domain Eukaryota; kingdom Viridiplantae; phylum Streptophyta; class Magnoliopsida; order Malpighiales; family Euphorbiaceae; genus Jatropha; species Jatropha podagrica. The sequence continues at coordinate 36,104 of CANUEP010284205.1, read as the reverse complement.
TTTAACTTAATCATATCTTAGAAATTTCTGGAAGAAAACTACAATTCTTCTGGTGCTCCAGCAGCTTCACAGGTACCCAGATATCATTTAAAATTGGTGGCTTTGAATAGAACCTTTTCTTTTAAGAGTAATTTTCCCAATTAATGTGCAACTATAATTAATCAGGTTCATCTTCCTCCAAAGACAGCATACATAGATGATTTTGTCACAGAAGAAAGTCCAAGTAATGTCTTGGATTGGTTTCGGGAAAGAGAACCACAAGTTCAAATCTTGAATTTTTTGGATTCGATTGGCCTGCAGCTTCCTTTAAGGTGTTTATAATTATTTTTATAAAATCTTAAGTTTTTAACAATGTTCATGAAATTAGCAATACTAAATTATATCTTTCTTTTTTGCAATGCAATTTCAAGAAATCAAGTGCAGATCGGAGCAGAGTTGTTGCCATCAACTCCAACTATTGTGCATGGACAAAATATCAATCTTGATGCTCGTATAAGCCCAAGAAGTGGTTTGGAGGAGGACAATAATGTTCCACGCCCTGAGTTTGGACAAGTTATTGATGTAAACCTGTCTCCTTGGACTGAGTTTTACCCAACAGGTACTGGGCATATAGTATCCTATACTCCTCATTCACTGTACATGATTCACGATTGATTTTCTACTGCTTTGAGTAAATTTATGGGCAAAACGCCAATTTTATTTTTAAATCGTGCTTCTTGGATTCAGACAAAAGACAATAATGTTTAGTACTAAAATGAATTTTATTTGTGCCAAATATTAAAATATGAATTTCGGCTTTATTTGATTGAGATTTGAAAATATGCTGGCAGGTAATGGCTCCATTAATGCTTCGCAACCCAGAGAACGAGCAATACTTGAATTGTACTTGTCTCAAATGACACCATCAATTATCTGACTCTCAATAGCCAAAGTTTTAAGGATGCTTTTTTTTTTTTCCTGGTGCAATTTATGGATTTTTTTCTGTTGCAGTATATGCTTTTTTTTTTTTCCTTTGCACGTCAAATTTTGGAACAGACGGATCTATTGTTAACTGTAACACGTATGAATTTCTATTTTGGATGAATCTTTTATTGACAAGTCATTATTATTATTATTATTATTTCAAACCCTAATTACATAGTCACTTGTCTAGGCCAAGAGGCCCTACTTTATCAGCATCCACCCATTCCTAACCTGTCTCGGAGGAACTTCCAATGCATGCAACCATCTTTCTTTTTGACAGTTCATTGTTCCCTCCGTTTCTTTAATTTTGAAATTTTTTTATAATTTAAAATAAAAAGAAATTTCTTATGAATTAAACAAGCAAATGCATCTATTTTGTACACAGATTTCCAATAAAAAAGACTATTGGAATCAAGAATTTGTACTTTTTGACGCAAATAAGCATCGGAGTATCCTTTTCCCGAGTAAGTATGAAAAAAAAAAAAAAGAAAAAGAAAAAAATTCCGAAGACAATGAGCCCAAAGGTCTTGTGATGGACGGGTCCCGTTGGATAGATACTCATTGCATTTAATGGACCCCAATCTGGTACCGTCAAGGAGCACGTGGGCATATACGTAGTACGTGGCTGTAATCTAATAGACAAGGACCCTAATTTGTATTGTTTTTCTTTTTAGTTAAGTTTTAAATAATTATAATTTGATTTTTATATTATCAACATTCTAAATTTATCAATTTGCTGTAATGCACCCTATAAGAAAATTTATCAATTTGCTGCAATTTACAAAGCTTTGATTAGTTATAGAAACTATTGCAACATTATATTAATTCTAGAGTGCAATTTACAGCAATTGTTGAGTTAAGATGTCCTAATTTGCTTTTAAGGTATTACACTCAAAATATAAAAGCATGGTGTAATTGCAATTAAATTGATAAAATCAAGGTGTCAAAAATATGAAAATTTATTTACGATGAAGCTAATAGTTAAACCTATTTTATGTGGTATATGAAGATTTTAATGATGGAGCACTGAATATTATATCGAGTTAATGACTCGTTAATGGATCAAATATTGAATATAAACTTTTTAAAATTATTTATACTTTATTTTTTTAATGTATAGTCATAAGTACTTTTATTTAAAAAAAATATATTTTATTTTATTTTTCTTAATAGACAATGCAACATATAATAAATTTGGCTCGTAAATTACAAGGTTAATCTATGTATTTGTTGTAAGGAGATTTCATTTTTTACTTTGACATTTCCATAGGATTCCCTGAAAATGAACAAGCTAGGCCTGTGGATTGCAGATTGAGACGATTCCCTTGCAACTACTAACGAGCCAGTTGATGATACTATAAAACCATGCTAGGGGTGATGCAGACTGTGATTGTTTAATGAAACATAAAGAGCGAGTCAGAGATCCAACGGCTGAGGATAATTAATACATTGATGATGCCAGCGCGCAAGAGATATTCACTATCCAACGGTTGTTATCAGAGTAACATGAAGGTGGGCCCACACCGACGCGAAAATTAAAGACCGCCGAATCAGCATTTAACGAGGCCCGCCTCCTGCCCAAAAACATTTGGATTTTAAAATTTGACCAAAACGCAAAACCTGAAAAATAGAAAACAAAAGACTCCTCCAAAATTCAAAGACTAAAACTACAAAAACCAAACAACCGCCGACTATCAGTTTTTCAAAAACAAAAATGGCGCTCTCTCTCTCTTTACTTTCACCTTTTTCATTCCCTCTCCCTCCAAACTTCACCATTACATATTCTTCCCAAACTCTGCTCAGCCCTCCCCATCTCTTTCTCTCGCTCTCTATTCAATTCAACTCTACGTGCAAGTGAATAGAGGGTGAGTGACCAGATAGTTTCAATGGCAGATGCAGAGAATTGTGTTCGCGTTACTCGCGCAGCTAGAAAGAGGGCGGCCGCGGCAATTGCTCCGGCGGAGGAGCAGCCTGTGCAAAAGAAAAGGGTGGTGTTGGGAGAGCTTCCCAATCTTTCAAACGTTGTCGTTCCGGTGAATTATAGTGCTGGGGATGTGACTCAGAAGCAGAAAAATAAAGTAAAGCCAAAGTCCAAGAAGGCTATCTTAGTCAAGAACGAAGATGTTCCGAAGGAAGACATTGATGGAAGTTCTGAAGATCCCCAGATGTGCGGACCATATGCATCTGATATTTATGAGTATCTTCACAAAATGGAGGTAAGTAGACCACCATTAGCAATGGAGCTTTGGATCTCTGATACATCTGTTTGCATTTGTTCGGCGAATAGTATTTCTTATATACATAAAGGGAGGAATTTAAGGTTTTGAATGGTAGTTTATTAATGTGAAATTGACAGTACCCCGTTTGAATCAAGCTGTCATTTTCAGAACTTGATTCATGGCTATTGGCGTTACTAATTGGGGTATTAAAAGGATAATAGGTATCGGCATCTGGGTTTGATTTTGAAACCAGATGTGGTGAAAGAGTTCTATTGAAGTTTAATTTGAGTCAGGGTATTCGATTTGGGGTTTTAGGTTTAATTAAATAATTGACATTGTTAAAATTGTTTGTGTTTTGTCCGTTGGGTTAATTTTGATGATGCACTGATCCTTTAGGTGGAACCAAAGCGGAGGCCATTGCCTGATTACATTGAGCAAGTTCAAAAGGATGTTAGCCCCAACATGAGAGGGATTCTGGTCGATTGGTTGGTGGAGGTTGCACAAGAGTACAAGCTTGTCTCAGATACTCTCTATCTCACCATTTCCTACATTGACAGATTCCTGTCTCTGAAAGTTCTCAACAGGCAAAAACTTCAGCTACTGGGTGTTTCCTCTATGCTCATTGCATCGTAAGCGCCCGAGTCCTTTGAAGTTTGTTTACTGTTTCTAGTTGTGTTCGGTTGTATTTTAGGGTTTACTTATTTCTTTACTCTGATTGCAATATGTAGAAAGTACGAAGAAATCAGCCCTCCAAATGTGGAAGATTTTTGCTATATCACCGATAACACATACACAAAGGACGAGGTATTTTGATCCTCTTTTCTTTTATCTTGTATACCTTGGCTTGTTCTTTTTAGGATGACGTTTTTTGTTTTGTTTTATTTATCAACATCTTTTTTAACTATTGATGTTTTATTATGATTTGGAAGGTTGTGAAGATGGAGGCTGACTTACTCAAGTCCCTAAAATTTGAATTGGGAAGTCCGACAGTAAAGACTTTCTTGAGGTAAGAAAGTGTTCATCTAAACTCTTTTGCTTGTATTTGATCTGTATGGTATCTGAAATGCCAACGCATAATGATCCATGGACTCATTTTTGGCATTTTTTGTGTTGGGTTTGCAGGAGATTTACCAGTGTTGCACAAGAGGATTACAAGGTAAGCATAACATATGTACAGAGCTTGAATTTGTAATATTATGTGCTCATCCTTTGTGGGTGACTAATAACTTTTCTCTGCCTTCTACAGAGCTTGAATTTGCAACTTGAGTTCCTGGGATACTTCCTTGCTGAGTTAAGCTTGTTGGATTACAATTGTGTTAAGTTTTTGCCTTCCTTGGTGGCTGCATCCGTTATCTTTTTAGCAAGATTCATAATTAAACCAAAGATGCACCCTTGGGTAAGATTCTTATTTCAGATAATATTGATTTGAGTCAATATTAAACGTAGGCAGCGATCTTACCAATTTACCTTTTTACAGAGTTTAACCCTGCAACAATACTCTGGATACAAGTCATCTGAGCTGAAGGAATGTGTTCTTATCATACATGACTTGTATTTAAGTAGAAGAGGAGCTGGATTACAAGCTGTAAGAGAAAAATACAAGCAACATAAGGTATGGTTCCAGTTCAACATACTCAGGGTTTCAATTGATAGCAACTACCAAAATGATAATCTTGATTGAATTGAGTTATTTTCTGGACACAGTTCAAATATGTTGCAACACTGCCTTCACCTCCGGAAGTACCAGCTTATTTCTTTGAAGGTGTTAAAGAATGATGATATTTTGGCATCCTACTGATTGGTGATTGATGTTACAAGTGAAAGAGAATGGACCTTGTGTTATGAAGTCGGAAAATAGAAGAATCCTAACAATGGCAGTATAGCATTTTAGATTTACAAAAATCTTGATTGATGTGGCAATTCTTGAAGTGAGCTTTTTGGCCATGATTGTGCTATGGTCTTGTTCATCCTGCATTCTGATTCTAGCTTAGGGATTTAATACTGTTGGAAACTTGAATTTCTAGGGAAATATTGTAAATAATGTCGACAAATTTTGTTTTTGTTCTTAGTTGATTTGATTTTAAAAATCTTGTGATAAAATATGGTTTCTGTTTCATTTCAAATATGTGAATGACATTTACTTTCTCTTGTTCACATAAATTATGAAGACTTGAGAAGGATCTTACAATGAAATGAGCAATGGCCAGTGACTATTTTGAGGGATAGAATGATAAAATTGAGAGTTTAAAGAGTTGAAAACCGAAGGTGTTATTTGATTGCTTTACGTCAGATAAGTTTTTAACAATGTAAAACTACGTTGTTCTGAGAAGCAGACCTTTTGATTCTTTATTTTCAAGAGGGAAAAAAGTGCAACTAATTTTTTTAGCATTCAATTTCTGTTCTGAGAGGTCTGCCTCTTCAGTTTTCATCTTGTTCCAAACATATTTCTTACTCCTAATTGCTGCTGATCTAATAAAAACTAGTGAAACATAAAGTTTCGCATAATAAACAGCAGTAAGAAAACAGAGGGAAGTGTTAAAGCCGCAGAGTCAAGTCTACTTTAGACAACTCAAGTGGCTGTTTGTGCTGGTCTGAGGGCAAGCGAAAGCTTCCAGGCCATTTTGCAATTATTGACTCTTCAGGTCTAACTGTTGTCCACTCGGCTCCAAATCTTTGTTTAACATTCTTGGATTTTCCAATCATTGCATCCTTTTCCCTACATTTTTTATCGACGAGTGAATGAACTTGAACATCAAGCGACAGAGTCATTCTTTTACCGGCAAAAAATTCATTTATTGCCATATGCCTCTCGTATTGATATCTCTTCCTTGCTCCTCTCTCCCTCTTGTGTGCATTCTGATGGCCACCGAGTGCTTGCGAACTCTGGAACTTTCTCATGCAGAAGTTGCAAGGAAAAACCTTCTTAGAAGTATTTTTGGATAAAGAAGCCTGTTCTATATCCGTCCGGCCTATGCTCAAGTCCAACCATTCATTTGAATTGCCTTCACCAGTACCTCCAAAGTAGGTATCTCCAAATATTTTCGGGTTCTTGTTGATGAGAGAGCTTTGCAGGAGCATTTTCACCACTGGAGGCTGCTAACTTAAGAAACTGAAGTGCCAATGGATATTTGGAGACTATTTTTTATAATGCTTTCCATTTTCTGTTATGGCATACCAGGGGCGTTACTATTATCTGATGTAATTGCTCTAGTTTATGATTCAATATTACAATCTGGCAACAATTATATCACTGTCATATCAAAATCATAATTATCCTTGCTGCCTGCCATGATTTCAGTTATTTTCCAAAAAGTTTGCTAATGACCTGAGAGCTTAAATGGGTTTCTGATACTGGTTTTGATGTGAAAACCACAGGAATTGCCTTCTGTCCTTATACAAGCTTTTCAGTTAATAGCTTATCCATTTTATCACAGTTCTTGTTCTTGTTCTTGTTTTAGTTGGTGAAATCACTTGCTATAATTAAAGACACGTATTAATTGAAAAAAGAAACCGGAGAAGCTTCAAGATCAAGAACAGAGATAGAACAACTTAAAAAAAAGGCTTTAGGCATAACTTCAAGTTCCTTATAACACAAATGAATTCAAGAATCCAAATTGTTACTAAAATATTGGATGATTTATTGTATTTAATTAACGTTTCTTTTATTTTTAGGCTAAAAACACAACGGTGATATTGGAAAATAACCATGCTAAATAATTCCATCTTAAGACTTGAGTTGTATAAGTGGGCATAATCCTCTGTTCTGCATTCATATATGCCGGTGAGATACGTACAAGTGAAGATTCCAGAAGAGAATGAGATTGATGGTGGATTGATGACTCAGGGGCTTGAAACAGAAAGTTGTCTAATCCAAAAGTTTATCTTCAAATTAGTGGTTTGAGTTGGGTGACAGAGGTGGAAATTAGGCATATTCGTCTTACTTGATGGGATATAAATGACTGCTTTTCAAAAACAAACTATTAATAACTTTAGATGATGGTTCTCTAATTCAACTTTTCTACCTGGAATGGACTAAGTATCCCACCGCACGGATCATGCAATGAAGGTAGCACAAATTTTGGAAAGTTATCACCACTTGTCTTGCTGTTCCAGAAGACTAGAACCCAGTTTTTCGTTCCCTATAAGGTAGCAAAAAAGTAATTGGGCCAAGTTGCAAGTTGAGACATACCTGAAAAAAGAAAAGAAATGCTTCGGTATGCAGGTTTTTGGCTAAGAACATTGAAACAGATTCTTCTAGTTGATCCACGCCAAGGTCCAAACTCCAGGAAATATATTTCCATTTTAAGACCTGATCGATCAAGTTTTTACACCCTTGGAAGCTTGCACCTGTATTATTTGACAAGTCTTTTTCTCTCATTCTCATTTTCTTATGTTTCTGGTGTCTGTTAGTTGTAACCTTTGGTCTGCCAATGGCTTTTTCGTTTGGTATTATTAGGCATTGTAGCCATATTGTTATAACGAACAGGAGGAGAAAACATCGAGATTGGGCCCAAAATTTTTGTCCGCCTGGATAACTGTCTTGGAGATTGGGCCCTAAAAAATAAACAGGTCAGCCTAAAAACAAGTTGGGCAACATTCAGTTTAGATTGATGCCTTGACCTCAAGCCAGGACTAATGGGCCAGGGCTGAAGCACCACGGTGCTGCCACATTGTTAGTAATAAAATCATCCAATTTTATTCTAAATTGTAATACCTTATTGCTTATTTTCCTTTAGATTCTGGCACCAAACTTTTAGGCTCTGAACCATGTGTAAAACCAAATCTGGAAGCCATTTTGAGCATATAAAGCTGAGAGTAAAACTAGTCAAGGTCAAGGCACTCTTCATGGCACTAAAGAAAGGGATCCATTCAAGAAACGACACAGAGAATATCTTCTTCTATAAAAGCAAAATGGAATTTTTAATTGTCTTGTTCAAAGCTCACTGGCCAAACCCACTGTAACTTATTTGCCTCTCTCTCCCTATGATTTGACCATTCGAAAAAAATTAACCTCAACTTTTTTAATCTTTTAATTTATTTCCCATCTACCGTGCAACTGAAACGTGTACTTTAAGCAAAGATTATTAAACCCACCTGTTCATTTCCTTAAAAATTTACAGGTAAGTCCTTCTATTAGCTGCTTACTATGCATGATGAAGAAAAGGGTTCTTGAAAGTTGAAAAGAAAGAAAGAATAAGCCTTGTACTCAGGCATTTCTCTGATTTCTCTGTTTTTTAGGTGTAAACTCAGTCTGCCCTTAGACCCTGTAGCTATAAAGAGTAAATTGACTATCTTCCAAAGCCGACAAAGACTTGCCTATGGAAAGAGGGTGAGACACAAAATTAATTACGCTCAGAACCGTATGCTCTGTGTAAAGGAGGTAATTAACCTACGTACGACCCCTGTTTTATGGACTGGAAATGTGATTAGTAAAAATTAAGGAGAAAAGTCTCTCGTGAAAGTATTATAAAGAAAAACAAAAAGCTCCTTCGTAAGTTGCGTCCCCTGTTTGCAGGGTGGGTACTCAATGATACATTACATAACCGGCTTTTTTCTTCTCTTCTCTTTGCCCTAGCAAAGCCATTTAACTTTCTTCCCACTTTGTCTTTCTCACTCGTAACTCCTTTGTCTAACTAGCAGGTCTCGTACCTTGCGTTTTTCTCCCCATTGTTTGAAATAGTTTATTTTAGTTTCTCTCTTTTACTCTTGGAGAAAAAGAAAATTTAGTTAGAGGCGAGAAAATGCACTTTCACCAGTTCAAGCAGAGGAAGATAATAGTTCTGATTCTTCTTTATTCGCTGTTGGTCTCAGGGGAGAAAGAAGAAACAATGGCTGTTACTCATACGGACGACAGACAACCAAGAAGACAAGAGAAGCATCAACGCTTAAGGAGCTCCTTTGATGTGCTTTTCTCAAGCAAAAGAAAAGTTCCAAATGCTTCAGACCCTCTCCACAATCGTTGAGGCAATGGAATTGTGGAAATTAAAAAATAATAATATAAGAAAAAAGAAGGGTAACAGAGCTGCATAGTATGAAAAAGAAGAAGACTTTTGATCATCGCCAAATACAGCAGGCAAGCTGTTACAGTTTTCTTGATCTGGATTTTGTCGAAGATGGTGATGTTTTTTTTTTTTGTCTTGTAAGGATGCCATTTTCTTTCTTGCTTTTGAATTTTATATATCTATGCATCCATGTTTCAACTTTTGCGGGTTCTTTAGGACTTCCGAGTTATGTATGATCCTCATATTTTTATATACCCATTGTATGTAATTTGAATTTATTAATACTTATAAAAAAAGTAATTAATTGAAATATATTTTTCCTTAACTGGAAATTTCATGGCGAGTAATCTCAATCCTTTTACTGTTCCCGAAGCTTGCAAAGTCGAATCGTCTGTTCTAAACGGTTTCTTTTTTCATTTGGTCCCGAGACTGAGAAAAAGAAAAGCAACTGCATTTTCCTTCTTCATGCATTTAATGGCTCTGTTCTCTTTTCAGTTTCACCATAAAAGTGTATGTTGAGATTGGTTAAAAAGATAAAAGGAAAGAAAATAATGGGATTCACATGACATTGTTTCTCCAATTTGGAAGAAAGTCCGAGAAATATAATTAAAATTATACTTTCTTTTCTTAAAAAAAGAAATGGTAGAGGACGAAACTTACAATTCATATATTATTTTCTTTCCTTGTTCTCTTCTCAAATATCCAAACATCTTCTTTATATTTTTATTCCTCCTCAAATTGCTATCCAAACACAGTTCTAAAAGGATTTGGCTGTGATGTTTGTCTACATCAAATATAAAATGACCGCAAGCAAAAAATCTACCGTTGGCAATGTATGAGCTGATTTGGTGCATCAGCAAATCACTGTGCCTTTTTGTTTGGTTGAAGGAAATAAGACAAGAGAACCGCTTCGTGACGAGTGAATAAATTTTATTTTATTTTTTGTTATCACCACAATGATTTGTCCATTTATCATATTATTATGTAAATATAATTTATATTGGAAACATTATTGCCTTTTGAAACTTGTTTAAAATTTATTTGTATAAGTTAAATTGAAACTTTTTCAAAATATGCTTTCCCAAAAGTAGGAATTTTCAAAAGGGTATTTAACAAGCGTAGGAAAAATAAACAAAATATTTTAATTTAACTTTTTTTTTTTTAGAAAATTGTATATCAACTCCATACACTTATATTCCATTAAAAAATTATTAATTATATTTTAATAAATAAACTAGACAGTATTTTATTTGAAGCTTGTTTGACCATTTGCTATCATAATTAGGTTTGTCTATATCAGTATTTTTCTTTCAAAATATTTGAACTTTTTGTGTCTTTCGTTTGTTATGCTCACTGAATTTCGCGAGAGAGAAAAGCAATCCATTTTCTTTGGGGGCCCAATTCCCAAATGCATAAACAAATATTTTCTTCTATCAAAAGCCTTCTTATGTCCAGAACCGTGCGATTCTAACGGGCCCTCAGTAAAAGGACTGGCATGAGATTTCTACTGGGCCCATTGCGTAAATATTCTAATTTAACCTCCCCAAATTGGCGACAGGCCCACTATCCACTCTTCCTCTTCCTTGGATTATTTATTTTATTTTATTTTATTATTTTCGTTCATAAATCGCTTTGCTTTATCAAGACAAGAGAAGAGACAAGACAAAAACATGTGCATTATTGGTCCGAAAAAATCGTTGCCTGATGAGTAAATGCAAATCCGTCCGCGACTTGGATAATTCAAAGTCGTTCTGTGTCGTCGTTGCGGTAATTAATACCTTTTTCTACTCCAGCGTGGTATCGCGTCCATAATTTCCACGGTTTGCTTTCTGTAATTTTGACTACTGGGATTCTTTACGTAGCAGTGGCTCCATCGATAACGACGTTTTCGAATTTTCAAGTATTCGCAGTTGATGGAGTAATGGAGTCGTATACTTGACGCCTCAGTCAAAGTAGAAAGATCTTGTATTGGTTGCTATTAATTGCTATAGTCTAATTCTATCTTATTCTTCATACTCTTCATCTAATTTTTAAAAAAATATGAAGAGTTAGATTGGATTTTTCTTCTCTCTTTATCTCTTGTGCTGTGCTGTGCTCTGTGAATTGTAATGGAAGGCTTGTACTACTACTTGGGTCTTTCGTTATTTGTCTTCCTAGTTTGCAAAATCTTGTTACATCACATTCACGGGCAGAATTTGCCTCCCGGTCCATTTGCTCTTCCAGTTATTGGCCACCTACACCTCATTCAGAAGCCACTTCCTTTAGCACTGCAGGGTCTCCTGTCAAAATATGGTCCAATTCTTTTTCTCAAATTTGGTTGTCGGCCTGTTCTTGTAGTTTCTTCACCATCTGCGGTTGAAGAATGCTTGGGCAAGAATGATATAATATTTGCAAATCGACCCCGGTCTGTGGCAGGGGATCATTTCACCTATAACTACTCTTCCTTTGTATGGGCACCTTATGGTGATCTTTGGCGATTCCTGCGCCGCTTCACTGTTGTTGAAATGTTCTCTTCGAAAAGCCTCCTGAAAACTGCTGCTATCCGTGAGGAGGAAGTTGCTAGACTACTCCGCCGACTGTTTAAGGTCTCTGCTGGTGGAAGGCAAAAGGTGGATTTGAAGTTTCTGTCCTCTGTTCTAACGTGTAACATTGTGATGAGAATGACTGTTGGAAAGTATTGTGTGGAAGAGGAGGCCGAAGGCACAGAGTTGGAGAAGCAATTATTTCAAGAATTCAAGGAGACTTTCTTTCCAAGCCTCACCTTGAATATCTGCGATTTTATCCCAATATTAAGGATGATTGGTTTCAAAGGGATAGAAAAGGGCATGATAAAACTGCAAAGAAAAAGAGATGAACATTTGCAAAATTTGTTAGATGAAATTCGATTAAAAACGAGAAATGCAGGAACATCAAATGAGGAAGAGAAGTCGCTGATTGAAACTCTCCTGTCCTTGCAAAAATCGGAACCTGAATTTTACACAGATGAAGTTATCAAATCAATCATGCTTGTAAGTTATACATACTCCTTTCGAATTCTAATTTAGCATTGTGTTATAACACTAATACACTTTTTGGGTGTCAAAAGAAGCAACCTTTGGGGAAGAAAGTTTCCTCGGAGACCACTGGAGGTCATTTCTGTACTAGTGTTGTGCAGTTGTGCGACGCTATGAATTCAGACTTTTTTCTTCTTTGAAACACCGGACCACCGGTATACAAATTTGCAAAATTGGAAATATTGGATTTTTGGCATTGAAGCTCCTTTAGAATGTAGTCCTATTAAATTTTGGATATATAACATCCTAGAACTGATGTAATCAAATGGTTAGAGGCACATATTATTGGTGACCATCAGCTTGTTTTGCGTCATGGTTGGTTTAAGAAGCTGGATAACTGGCATATCTGTACTGTGAATGTCTAAATTATTATTTTTTGCTTATATTGGAATTCACTTCCGAAAATATTTGTTTGGACAGAGTGCTAGTGGCAGGCAAGGTCTTGGTTCTAACATTGTAAACTAATTTATGCTTCAGATAATGTTGATAGCAGGAGCAGAAACATCAGCAGTCACTTTGGAATGGGCGATGTCGCTCCTCTTGAATAATCCGGAAGTGTTGCATAAACTAAAAGCAGAGATTGACAACCGTGTTGGACATAGACATTTATTGAATGAGTTAGATCTTGTGAAGCTTCCTTATCTTGGATGTGTTATAAATGAGACACTTAGATTATATCCTGCAGCTCCCGTCATGTTACCTCATTTATCATCTGAAATCTGCACAGTTGGAGGATTTGAGATACCAAGCGGCACAATGCTGCTGGTGAATGTTTTGGCCATGCATCGGGATCCCAAAGTTTGGGACGAGCCCTATGAGTTCAAGCCCGAAAGGTTTGAAGGAGATTTAGGGGAACATTCACAACGAGGCTTCAGGTTTCTTCCATTTGGTATGGGGAGGAGAGCTTGTCCAGGTGCGGGACTGGGTATGCGCGTGGTTTCACTGGCATTGGGTGCTCTTGTTCAATGCTTTGAATGGGAAAATCCCCGGTTGGAGGAAGTAGACATGAGCCAAACTTTTGGAATCTCTCTTTCCATGACAAAGCCTTTGGTTGCGCTGTGTAGTCAACGTCCAGAATTTGTTGAACTTCTCTCCCAACTTTCGACCCGTTCCCATCCTTTTATATATTGAGATTATGATATTAATATGTTAGACTATTTGGTTTGGAGAATATCTACTTCCCTATTATGCTTAAAAGTGATGCTTACCAAGTATATCTCAATCCTTGTAATTTTGCTATTATAAGTTTCTGGAAGTCTTCTGTCATCTGTGAAGTTCCTAACCTTTCCAAGTAAAATACACGAACTCCCTTCGACTTTGAAGAGATAGAGGACATACGTTGTTATATTAATTGCTGTAAAATAATTCTCTTTCTTCTCATTTAATGCATGTTAGACTATTCTCTTTCCTTTTTTTGTGTTTTTTTTTTTTTTAAATGAATAAATAGACAACGCTTGTAGTTTCTCTGGTTAAGTCTATGTAACTGCGGAGGCAATTTTCAATTCATGTTGTTCACTGCTTGCTCATCTGCGTTTCCCTACCGGAAATAATAACGTTTAAGGTTCACTATCCATCAGCATGGATTTTTTTTTTTTTTTTGTGAGAGAGATGATCGTGTTAAGAGTTTCTTATTTGTTGAGAGAGTGAGAACCTTATCTATTGAAAAGTAAGAGAAGACCCTTAACCCATGCCAAAAGTAGATAGTAGTGCACTGCTGGAAATTCTAACTTTGATTGTTTTATATTTTGAATTTCTCAGAGAATGAACGACAACGATAAAACCCATCTCTTCCCTTTGTTAAGATACAATCGTGTAGATCCAATGCAAACTTTTAACTGCGTAAGCCTGTTCTTTTTCTCTATCGTCATCATATACGAACTCCTCGCTTACAGAGTTTTAACTGAAAAATCTACCAGGCTACACCAAGCTTCCTAGTCCTCCTATACTCGTTTATTCCCATCTATTGAAAGAGCCAAGAAGCCCCTGGCTGCAGGATTTGATAAATTTATGCCAGAATACTAATTCCGCTGGAGAGAGAAGACGGTCTATAATAGATGTAATGTTATCATTGCAAGAATCAGAACCTGATATATCTACACTGAGGATGTCATCAGAGGAATTATACTGGTAATGGATTTTGTTCTGTGTCTGGCTTATGAAGTTAGGTTTTTATATATTAGAGCAGTATTGCTCAATTTGCTAAACCACAAGAATGTAACCTGTTTTTGACAATTTAACCGCATGCTGTTCAGATAATGCTGGTATCAGAAACAGAAACATCGACACGGACAATGGAATCAGCTGTACTACATTTGACAGAAAATCCTGAGGTTTTTCACAAGGCAAGGGAGGAGATTGACGTCAATGTTGGTCAATCTCGGCTTCTGGATGATTCTGATCTCTCAAAGCTTCCATATCTTCACATTATAATTAGTGAAAGAATCAGATTACGTTCTAAAGGGATTAATTTCCGCATACGAGTCAGCGGAGGAATGCATTATAGGAGGCTATAAAATCCCAAGTGGCACAATGTTGTTGGGGAATGCATGGGCATTGCACAGGGACCCCGAATTCCAAGCCACAGAGGTTCCAGGGAGTGAAGCAGCACAGGAAGGGTTCAAATTCATACAATTTGGTTTTGGCAGGAGGCAATGCCCTGGGAGAGGCTTGGCCATTAGGGACCCTAATTCAGTGATTTGACAGGCAAAAGCCTGGGGAAAAAGCAGAGGACAGGCATTTGATTTTCACAGTTCACCCCGAGAAGCTCTGGCTACTTCTCTTTCTCATCTGTGATATTCCAGAATAAAATACCCTGTTGTCTGATGTTCTCTTATTTCTTAGATGCCTTAATGGCTAATTCCATAATGATTACATAAGAAGGAAATGAACATGGTTTTTTTTTTTTTTTTTTTTTTTTTTTTTGAATAATCAAAATCCCACTCAAGGAAGGAGCCAAACTAAACTTTGTAGGATTTAACAAGGGAACAGAATAAAAAATAAAATAAACACTCTATTAAATATTAAATTTAATTAAAAATATCTATTTTATTAGGTATTAAATTGAAATTTTTATAAGTAAAAAAAACATCACTCTCTCGCACACACCTCACATTCTACTCTCTATAGCTTTGCTGTATCTTGCTGTTTTCATAAATACTTCACGCTATGGTCTATTTGTCGTCAGAGATACTTGACTACAAATACTGTGCCAACCTCTTTTTCAATTGGAAAATAACACTTGGCAATGAATTATTTATTATTATTTTTAATTAATTAGCGATGATTTTTAGCAATCTTAATCAGTATTATTGTCATCTAAATTCCAAAAAGTCAAAGATTTTTATCTTATGCGACAAGTACTAGGAACTCAGTTCCCCCCACACACAAAAACAAAAAAAAAAAAAAAAAAAAAAAAAAAGAAGAAAAGTAAGAAAAAACAAATGGAAATTCATTTAGAACCATTTATTTTATATTTACTGGATTCTTTGGTGATCCAATATGCTCTCAACCCTAATCCAAGTCTCTGCTTCTTCGGAATGATGGAAGTAGCTAACTGGTTGGGCTTGGGACTCCTCTTAACCCTAATTTTTCTCTCGAAATTTATTTTCTCAAAATATGAAAACAACGAAAACTACCCTCCTAGTCCTCCTTATCTTCCGATCGTCGGCCATCTCCACTTGCTGAAAGAACCAGTTCATCGACCTCTTCACGAACTTTCAGGAAAATATGGTGACGTCTTACTCCTCCGATTTGGGATTCGTAAAGTTCTATTAGTCTCCTCACCACTGCAGTTGAAGAGTGCTTTACAAAAAATGACGTCATCTTTGCTAATCGCCCTCGCTGGCTCGCCGGAAAGCACCTCAATTACAATTACAGAACAGTAGGAATGTCCCCCTATGGTGAACAGTGGCGCAACCTTAGGCGCCTTTTAGCTTTAGAGGTTTTCTCTACATCTCGACTTGCCATGTTTGCTGATATTCGTCAAGATGAAGTTCAGTTGTCGCTAAAGGAACTATTTCAGGACTCAATTGTAAAAAAGAGGCTGTGAAAGCGAACCTTTCTTCAAAATTTGTGGATATCTCTTTTAATGTGATGATGAGAATGGTTGCAGGGAAACGTTATTATGGAAAGGACGTAATAGACAAAGGGGCAAGTGAGTTTCGTGATACCATGAGAGAATTTGCTGAGATTCATGGAATTATGAATTTGAATGATCTTTTGCCAGTGCTGCAGTTGATTGATTTTTAAGGTGTGGAGAAAAGAATGAAAGGGATGATGAAGAAAATGGACACCTTCTTACAGTGTCTTGTTGATGAGCAAAGGAAAATTAGGAATACTGAATCTGCATGTAAAAATGAAAGAAAGATGACTTTGATTGATGTTTTGTTATCTTTACAGGAAACGGAACCCGAATTCTATACCGATGTGAACATCAAAGCTGTTATTCTGGTAAGTCTCAGTTCTGTGATTTCAACATTTTTGTTTATATATAATCACACATCTGTATCATTAAAAATGAACAAAATTTTGGTGTTTCAGCCTCTAATTCATAAAATAAATAGGAAAAGAATCCATTTTCTTTTCTTTTTCTTGCTTGCTCAATGGCTTTTAGAGTTACACTAAAATTGTAAGGTTTTTTGCCCCCCTTTTCTTGAAAACTAAAATGATAAGCAAAAGAAAATGAAAAATAAAAGAGAAGGAAATGTTTGTGGTGAGAGATATCCTTATAGTAAGAATTTCAATTGCAGCAATATAGTTATCCTGATTCCTGAGTAGAAGGTCCTTTGGTTCGTCAAAGCTACATATTTACAATTTCCAATTATTTAAACATTCGTTTGTTAGTATTTCTTGGAGTTTCATACAGTTTTTCTATGTATTTATGAGTGTAGGCTCTGCTGGTGGCTGGAAGTGAAAGTTCAGCAACTACAATGGAATGGGCAATGTCACTTCTCCTCAATCATCCAGAAACTATGAAAAAGGTTGTGACTGAGATAGACACTTATGTTGGATTCAACCGTCTATTGGATGAAACAGACCTATCAAAGCTGACTTACCTGCAAAACGTAATCAATGAAACATTTCGACTGTATCCAACATTTCCTCTTCTACTACCACATGAATCGTCTGATGACTGTAGCGTCTGTGGTTTTGATGTGCCAAAAGGTACAACGTTACTTGTCAATTTGTGGACTATTCACAGAGACCCGAAGCTGTGGGTAGAGCCAACCAAATTTTTGCCAGAGAGATTTGAAAGTGAAGAGAGTGACGGTTATAAGTTAATCCCATTTGGTGTTGGAAGGCGGGCTTGTCCTGGAGCTGTTCTGGCGAGGAAAGTGATGGTATTAGCATTAGGTGCTCTGATACAGGCTTTTGAATGGGGTAGGATTAACAACGAGGAGATCAATATGGCACAAGGAAATGGACTGACAATGCCCAAAGCTGAGCCCCTGGAGGTTGTGTAAACCTCGCCAAGCCACAGTCAGTCTTCTCTCGGCTTTGTAGATTGTATGATGAAGAAATTTTCTATTGCGCAGAAGGAAAACGGTAAACTTGCTTAGCAAATATGCATATATATTAAAAACACTAGGTTGAATCTATTTTGAATACTTCATTAAGTTAAATCTTACAACATCTCACACGGTGTTATAAAGATCCATTTACATTGAAATCCAGGAAACCAATAGTTCATATCGTTTGGCTAAGTTTAACTAAATTGAAGCAATTAAAGTTGATGGTCGTGAATGAAGCAAAGCAGGATGGAATTTGTCAATATATAATAACAAATGCTAAAAGACACCGAGATAAATTTTTATGATTCCAATGATTTAAGCTAATACGGATCCTAAGTGGTAAAAAAATAACTCTTCATATGGGGTCCACATAGACAGAATATTATTTAAAACTATGCACCAATGAGACAATATTAACATACTGAAGTGAGAGGTTCTTATTTAATTCTCTGTTTTGCTTTGCTTTGCTCTGCTCATCTACAGAAAAATGGAGGTAACCTACCTGTCGAACACCGCAGTTCAAGTCCTAGTCTTAGTCCCAGTGCTCCTCTTTGTACTAGCAACAAAATTTTCATTCCAAAAGCTTAAACGCTCCAAGAACTTCCCACCTAGTCCACCGGCGCGTCCTGTAATAGGTCATCTCCACCTGCTAAAACAACCGATTCACCGGAATCTACACCAACTTTCTCAGAAGTACGGTGACATCTTATTTTTACGATATGGAACACGTAAAGTCCTATTGATCTCCTCGCCATCTGCAGCTGAAGAGTGCTTTACCAGAAATGATATCATTTTTGCAAACCGCCCTCGCTCACTCGCTGGGAAGTATCTTAATTACGACTCCACGACTATGGGTTTCTCCTCCTATGGTGATCACTGGCGCAATCTCAGGCGCCTCACAACCATAGAGCTTTTCTCTACTAGCCGTGCAACAATGTTCTCCGGCATTCGAACAGAGGAGGTTCGGTTATTGCTCAAACAACTATTTCAGGACTCGAGAAAAGAACCAGCCAAGGTGGCGTTGACTTCAAAGTTCTTGGAGCTTACATTTAATAACATCATGAGGATGATCGCTGGAAAACGTTACTATGGCAAAGATGTTATGGATCAAAGAGGAGAATTCTTGCAGGATATCATAAAAGAAATGGAGGCACTTCGTGGAAGTTCAAATCTAAATGATTACTTTCCTGTGCTGCAATGGGTGGATTACCAAGGGGTGCAGAAAAGGATGCAGAAACTAATGAAGAACATGGACAACTTCTTACAGCAGCTCATTGAGGAGCACATGAAAACAAGGGGTGACTCATCTCCACCAGTGAATCTGTTTGCTGCGAGTAACCAAAAGAAGCACACAACTTTAATAGATGTTATGTTATCTTTGAAAGAAGCAGAACCAGAATTCTACACAGACCAAACCATCAAAGGTGTTATATTGGTAAGATTATTTGAGATACTGACATTAAACTAATTGATTGGGAATATAAGGTGAAAGTTCACTACTACAAGTTGCAGAAGTTGGGATTTGATGCTTTTGATGTTACGTTTTACATGCTATTTCTGTTGGATATGTTATGCTATTATTTTCAATAGGCTTTATTAACTGTTTCCAAAATTGTATGCACAGTCAACACTGACCGCAGGATCACAAACATCAGCAGCTACATTGGATTGGGCAATCTCACTTCTTTTGAACCATCCAGAAGTAATGCATAAGGCTTTTGCTGAAATAGAAGCTGTTGTTGGAACGGAGCGTCTCTTGGATGAAACTGATGTGCCAAAGTTATGTTACCTACAAATGATAATTAACGAGACACTTCGACTTTATCCACCTGCACCGCTTCTATTACCACATGAATCATCTGCAGATTGCACTGTTTCAGGATTTTTCGTTCCTCGAGGCACAATGTTATTGGTCAATACATGGAGCATGAACAGAAACCCAAAGCTCTGGATCGAGCCAACAAAGTTTCTACCAGAGAGATTCAGTGGTGGAGAAGGTGAAGGGTATAAGTTCCTTCCATTTGGTGCAGGAAGGAGAGCTTGTCCAGGGGCTGGTCTGGCCAAGCGAGTGGTAAGCCTAACTTTAGCGGCGTTGATTCAGTCCTTTGAGTGGGAAAAGATTGGCAAAGAAGAGATCAACATGGAAGAAGGAACAGGGCTTACCATGCCCAAAGTTATCCCATTGGAAGCAATGTGTAGGCCTCGCCAATCAATGCTCGACCTACTTTCTACTCTATGAATTTCATGGAGTGGATATGAAGCACACAAAGTAGTTCCCAAGATATTGTATTTTTTTCTTTTAAGCTTTAAATCAAACACCAGAGGAGCACAATAAACTTCCTAAGTAGAAAATCTCACAAACATCATGAAGAAAAGAACTGCAATATTTTAAAGATAATATACCATCAAATTCGCTCATAAATTTCATTCTCTAAAATATAGGACACCTTCACAGTTCATCTTCTGTTGAATAGAGTTTAACTTTAATCTGATTCGCTAATTAACACTGAAGTCTGAAGAAGCATTTCTTTTATTAGAAGAATCCTCTTTTGGCAAATGATACACCTGTTTATATTATCAACTCCAACCAAAACTTGTTTGAAGTTCTTGGTCCAGGCCAGTTCCAAGCCAAGATATAATCCCAAAGCTCGGAATATACTATTCGGTGAAAGCAATGTAGCAGCTTTGACATCAAGAGCTCAAATTCTCAATGGATTTAGGAAGGCTGGATATCTGGTGCTGCTCATTTGGTTATCTTTCCGTCTATTTGTCTGGAATAACTTATGGCCCAGTCAATTTCTATTAGTAGAAATGGTTCAAGAAAAACAAATAGTAAGAGGGCTATATGATTATAAGTGATTACTTCACCGATCATTAAAATGGAGTCTCATTATTTCTCTTCTTGACCTAAAGAAGGCTTGTCAGGTACTGCTCCCTAAAAGAATCTAATTCAATATATCCAGATTTTTCTTCGACACTATTATTTCTCTCTTAGTTATCACATCAAGCTACTTCTCTACGTATCTTTAAAATACATTTCTTCCGTTTGTGACTGAATTGCTTCTCTCTAATAATCACATCGATCTGGAACCGGTTATCAAGAAATACTATATCAGTACTGTTTATGCGTAATTTAGATATTAACATGTGTGGCTACAAAAAAAGAATCTCGTAGTGGGTAGGAACTCTTGTCGAAAGCAACTGAAATTGGATGAATGCTGTATAATCTAGACTAGGGTTACACGGTCATCGCCCTAACTTTTGTTGTAAAAACAAAATGACTGCTCTACTCTGCTTTATACCACCTCCAGCCAATATGGATAAGATATGGTTTTACTTCCTTTCTATCTTTATCTTAATCTTTCTTCTTGAGAAGCTGTTTTCACTGAAACAAACATCGCACAAAAATTTCCCAACAAGCGCACCTGCAATTCCCATAATTGGTCCTCTGCATCTCATGAAACAACCTCTCCACAGAACGTTACAGGATATATCAAGTATGGTCCAATCGTATCCTTCTCATTTGGTTCCCGTAATGTTGTCGTTGTATCATCCCCAAGCTTACTTGAAGACTGCTTCCACAAAAACGACGTTGTGTTTGCCAATTGGCCTCGCCTTGCCACTTTCAAATACTTAGGTTATAACTACACCACCTTGGGTACTTCCTCTTATGGCGACCACTGGCGCAACCTCCGTCGTATTGCTGCACTTCAAATTTTCCCAAAAAATAGACTTGACTATTTCCACAGTATTAGACAGGATGAAGTTAGAATCTTGCTTAAAAATTTATTTGCAAATCCGCGAACAAGGTTCACGAAGATAGATATGAAATCGAGGCTGTCAAGCCTGTCTTTTAACATTATATTGAGGATGATATCAGGGAAGCGATATTTTGGGGCAGAAGTGGAAAATTTGGAGGTGGCTAAACGCTTTGACGACATTATAAGAGAGACTACTGAAGTGAATGGAGCATCAAATCCAGGGGATTGATTGCCATTCCTCAGAAGAACAAGGACGGTCTAAGACAATGATCGATCAAATGCTATCTTTACAAGAATCTGAACCTGAGAGCTATTCCGATGAAATCATCAAAGGCTTTATACTGATATGCTATCTTAATTAGCTGACTATTTAAACTATTCCTCTGATTAAGCAGTGGTTTATACAAGGATTAAACAAAAGAGAAGAACTTTATTTCTTTTTTCTCTTTTTTTTGGGGGTGGGTGGGTACTGGGTAGGGTACATAGTCTAATAGATAATAAAGATATCACGATTTAGATATCTAATTTCAGCGAGGCGCTTGATTAACATGTCAAAATTTCACGTAGGCGATAATACTTCCGGGCACGGATACATCAGCAATGACAATGGAGTGGGCAATGTCGCTTCTTCTTAACCATCCTGAGGCCTTAAAGAAAGCTAGAGCTGAGCTAGACAAAATTATTGGTCAAGACCGATTGGCAGACGAGTCCGATTATTCCAAGTTACCATACCTCCAAAGCATAATAAATGAGACACTAAGACTATATCCCGTAGCACCACTTCTGGTACCCCATGAATCGTCCAATGGCTGCCTGGTCGGAGGCTACTATGTACCGCAAGGCACAATGTTGCTGGCCAATGCTTGGGCTATTCATAGGGATCCAACGGTGTGGAATGACCCAACAAGTTTCAGGCCCGAGAGATTTGAAGGTTTTTAGATAAGGAAGCACATAAATATAAATGGATTCCATTTGGACTGGGAAGAAGGGCTTGTCCTGGAATTCCCCTTGCAAATAGAGTAATGGCTTAGCACTGGCCGCATTAATTCAATGCTTTGAGCGGGAAAGACCCAGTGAAGAGCAAATAGATATGTCTGAAGGAACAGGAATTACTATCCCTAAATCACAACCTTTAGAAGCCATGTGCAGAGCACGTGAGTCCGTGATTGATATACTCAATGACCTGCAATTACTGTTTGATTGCAATTGTTGTACTATAATCGTTGTTGTCCAAATCAGTTGTCTTTTGTTATGTTCTTCGTGTGAGGATTTGGAATAAAAGCATTATATAGTGTTTAAAAAATTGAAATAATTGCGGTCCATTTAATTCTTCAATGCTATTATTACTTTTGCTGTGATCTCTTGGAGAAGTGATATGCTGATGGTGCCATGCACTTTTCCATTTTGTCTCTGCCTTAGACGTGCTAATTTGATGGGACAACACACAATATAATAGGATACGGTTATATATGTTGATGATGGAAAGCCACATCACTACAGAAATATAAAAATGAAAGGTAGTCTTACATTTCTTATAAGTCACTCATTCCTATAAATGAATATTTGAGTTGATTTGTGATTTTATTTTTGGAAGATGAAGAAAATTAGGTGAATTTGCAAAAATTAATAAACTTTCAAAATTTTTTTAAATTTTTTATACATGATCTAATTATAATATAAATAATTTATTTCTTTTAAAAAAGAGTTGTTAGGTATATTGCTCTTCCACTTGGGCCACCAGCCACCCAAGCACCGATGGAATACCCCACTTCTTTTCTGTAGAATTATGGCGAACGCCTCCTCAGCAGTAGAGTCAATATTTAAACATCATATGTAATAAAATGTATTCATAAATGATCAAACATCCATCAAAATGAAGTCCTTAACCATAAAACCACCACCTCGAATGAACGCACTTAAATGTTTTATTTGTATGTATGTATTAAAAAAGACATCAACAATAAATATTAAGATTGCCGGCCAAGTCTGTCCTTATTTGCTGTGGGGGCGTCTATATATATATCTATGTACAAGTATTTTTATTATAGGATCAACCTCTTAGTTCCCTCGGTTAGCTTGTTACTTTCTTTGATTTTTTATTTTTTATTTTCATGCGATTTATAATATAATAGAGGAGGCATCTACAGATAAAAAACTTTATTCCTTGTTTATAGTTGAGTTAGCATCATTTAAGGGCAAGCAGTTGGCCGACAATTTTATTTATCTTTTCTTCTTAAAGTTTTTTTTTTTTTTTATTGTGAATAAATTCCATTTATAAATGAATTTAATGTAATGTTAATAACATGTATTTTTTATAATTAATGTTTATGGTACACTAAGACCACTTCAGTCCTTCACAATATGGACACCCATTTTATTAATTTACTGTGCACATGCGCATGCATCCGTGCATACGAGTGCGTGCGTTTGCTAAAATTCAAGTCAAATTTTGTGACCTCCCCAAAATTGATGTCACACTCACACCTCACACGTGTCAAAAGCAACTGAGACAGGAAAACTAATCTACAGTTACTTAGCTTTGTTATAAAAACAAAACTTCTGCTCTCGTCCTGCTTCACAGATTCTAATCATACAACTGATATCCAGTATGAATGAGATATGGTTTTATTATTTCCTTTCTATCTTTTCCTTAATCTTTCTTCTTTCCAAGCTCTTTTCACTCAAACAAACACAGCATCAAAAAATCCCTCCAAGGCCACCTGCAATTCCCATAATTGGCCATCTTCATCTCATGAAAGAACCTCTCCACAGAACGTTGCAGAACATATCAGATAAGTATGGTCCGATCGTATCCCTCTCATTTGGTTCCCGTAATGTTGTCGTTGTATCATCCCCAAATTTGCTTGATGACTGCTTCCACAAAAACGACCTTCTGTTTGCCAATAGGCCTCACCTTTCCGCTTTCAAATATCTCGGGTGTGACTACACCACTCTAGGTACTTCCCCTTATGGCGATCACTGGCGAAACCTCCGTCGTATTGCTTCGATTCAGATTTTCTCAACAAATAGGCTTAACAATTTCGACAGCATTCGACAGGATGAAGTTAGAATCTTGCTTAAAAGCTTATTTGCAAATTCGCAAACAGGTTTCACGAAGGTGGAGATGAAATCGAGGTTATCGGGCCTGTCTTTTAATATCATATCGAGGATGATATCTGGGGAGCGATATTTTGGAACAGAAGTGGAAAATTTGGAGGTGGCTAAACGCTTTGGCGATATTTTGAAGCAGACTGCTGAAGTGAGCGGAGGTGGAGCAAGTGCAACTTTAAATCTAGGGGATTTTTTGCCATTCCTACGGTGGGCTGATTTCCGAAGAATAGAGAAAAGGCTGCTCAGATTGCAGAAAAATTTGGATGAATTTTGCCAAAGTTTGATTGATGAGCATCGAAAGAATAATAATTTTTCCCCACAAGACCAAGGACGGTCTAAGACAATGATCGGTAAAATGCTATCTCTACAAGAATCTGAACCTGAGAGTTATTCCGATGAAATCATCAAAGGCTTTATACTGGTATGCCATCTCAATTAGCTGACTAGTTATATTGACAAACCTCTGATTAAGCAGTGATTTATACTCAGATTAAACAAAAGAACGAAACACGATTGATATCAAAAGAACAAAACACTCAGATTACCATGTCAAAATTTCATGCAGGTTATGCTACTTGGAGGAACTGGATCAGCAGTAGCAGTGGAGTGGGCAATTTCGCTTCTTCTTAACCATCCTGAGGTGTTAAAGAAGGCTAGAGCTGAGTTAGACAAAATTATTGGTAAAGAAAGATTGATAGAAGAAGACGATTTTCCCAAGTTGCCATACCTCCAGAGCATAATAAACGAGACACAACGACTGCATCCAGTAGCACCACTTGTGACGCCACATGAATCGTCCGATGACTGCTTCATCGGAGGCTACTATGTACCGCGAGGCACAATGTTGCTGGTCAATGCGTGGGCTATTCACAGTGATCCAACAGTATGGAATGACCCAACAAAATTCAGGCCCGAGAGATTTGAAGGTTTAGATAAAGATGCACATAAATATAAACTGATTCCATTTGGGCTGGGGAGAAGGGCTTGCCCTGGAGCCCCTCTTGCAAATAGAGTAATGGGCTTAACATTGGCCTCATTAATTCAATGCTTTCAGTGGAAAAGGCCCAGTGAGGAGCAAATAGACATGTGTGCAGGAACAGGAGATACTATGCCTAAATTAAAACCCTTGGAAGCCATGTGCAGAGCACGTGAGTCTATGATTAATATCCTCCGTGAACTGTAATTACTGTTTGATTGCAATTATTATTGTATTATAATAATCTATAATCATTGTTATCTAAATTAGCAGTGTTTTAGTTGGTTTTCCCCTTTTGAGATGTTCTTTGATTGATCTTTTTTCGGAGAAGTGATATGTTGGGGACTTTGATTAAAGCTGTTTTTCCCCTTTGTCTCTGCCTAATCTGATTAGAAATATTTGCTTTATAGATGTGAAATATTTGTATTATATATTCCCACTAAAAATCAAATCACAAAGAAAGTGTTACCGACCATTTAGAACAGATAAATTATAGTTATAATAAATAAACAAATTTTGAGTATAATTTTTTTAAAATAAATTTATTGTGTTTGTATATTATAATTTAAAATAAAAAATTTAATTAATTTTTAAAAATTTATTTTTATTTTTAGAATGAATTGTTAAATGAAAATTCATTTACTTTATTTCTTGTAACACACTTGACATAATAATTTAATAAAAATAAATAATAAACATCAATTATATTTATTATATACAATTTAATAACTTGTCATTTTTTATTAAAATATAAATAATAAATTTTATGTAAATAAATACACTAATTAGTTATTATATAAACAGTAATATTCATTGTAATAATTATTTTTAATTGATTTAAAATTTTTTTTGATTTAAGTAATTACTTTGAAAACTAAAAAAAATATTAAGAATGTTAATATTGTTTTTAATTGCATTTGAAAATAATTGTTGATATTTACTTTTTATAGTTTCTTGATAATAATAACTAGGTTATTACTGGACTTTATAGTTTGAAATTTAAAAAAAAAAATAAATAGAAAAAAAAATAATTGAGTTTATAATAGAGGGTAATTTTGTTAATAAATATTTTAATGATTAATTTTGTGAAATTCATCTATAAATTTCATCAATTTTTATAAAATTTAAATTAAATATATATAATTTTATAGAATTTAATTCATAAAATTGTTATCACTCTAAATACAACAGTTTGAATTTGTAAACCAATTTCACAAAATTTGAAATGGGCTCTTAACGAAAAATGAAAATAATATTCGTTTATGTATAAATAATATTGGTAATTTTCTCCAAGGGAAAAGAAAAATCCAAGAAAAAGCTAAATGTAAAGAATTTACTGTTCTAACATATAAAAACTACCGCACGTCAGATCTAAGGTGACCGGTCATCATAACTCACCCACAAATTGACCCCCACAGTATCGCTCCTTTCGTTTACGCACTTTACACCATTTTTAAACACACAAAACTTCTTTCCAAATCTAAGCAAAGTTCTCAAAAATGACCGATTCCGACAACAGTACCACAAGCACTGTGCCGCCGTCACAGGAAAAGGACTCGGCTCCAGTGGAATCGCTGCCACAGCAACAAGAGCCAAATAAGCTAAGCAACAGCGGTATTTCTCTGAGCATTTGGCCGCCGACGCAGCGCACTCGAGATGCCGTCATCACGCGTCTAATCGAGACATTGTCTACTCCATCAGTTCTCTCCAAGCGCTATGGCGTGATCCCCCACGATGAGGCGGAGGCTGCTGCCCGACGAATCGAGGAAGAGGCCTTTGGTGTGGCGAATAGCGTTACTTCCGCTGAGGATGATGGCCTTGAGATCCTCCAGCTCTACTCCAAGGAGATAAGCAAGCGCATGCTAGATACCGTCAAAGCTCGGCCCAGGTCGGACCCCGCTGCCAATAATGGTTTGTCGGATACGCGGAATCCTGATGTGGTGCCGGTGGAGAAATCCACCGAGGAAATTTCGAGTGCCGTTGAGAATGAGACCTGAGCATATTAGGGTTTTCTAGCTTCATATTGGTATGTTTTAGGATTTTTGTTTTTTGTGTTTATTATCTTGAGATCTGTTTGTACTAAATTATGGATTTCCCTGATTATTATATGATAATAGTTTCTTGTTACACTACTATTTAGATTCTAGGGTTTGTTTCTAATTTCTGAATCTTATAGTATTGAACTTTTTTTCCCGGTTGTCATGTCTGTTTGATGGGTTAATGCCTGTGTTTTTAATCCTTCTCTTCTGGGTCTTATAAGCATGCTCATCTTGTCCAAACACAAGTACATCTTATCCACATGTATACATGTATGGGTTTCTTTAGGAATTCGTTTCTTAACTTTGGCTATTGGTGTTTTCTGCAATAGTTCTTGATTGTTCTCTCCTTTATGTTGATCATCCAGGTCTAAATTGCATGAGTAATTTTGCAATCGGGCATTATAATATATTTTGATAATAATTATGTCTCTCTTATTAAAGTGAGCTGTCGAATGTGGTAGATAACTTGAGTTATTGAATAAGTAGGAAAATGAATGAAAGGAACTGCTGGAACCGTGGTAATTGAGCCTAAGCATTTGTTATCAACAATTTGCTATTGTGTATATTTTTTTCTTTTTTGTCACTTTGTTCTAAACCATGAATCTGAGTTTCCCATCAGTGTTCAACGGATGATAGAGCATTTGCTCTCTCTGCTCTTCTTAAATCCTTATGGGAAGCATAGATGAACTTAAGCTGACTCCACTCTCCTATGAAGTACTAGGAAATTAACAGTTAAAATTGAACCTTCTTCTCAGCACGCTATGTTTAGGTTG
Organism: Jatropha podagrica; assembly: GCA_947857235.1. NCBI lineage: Eukaryota > Viridiplantae > Streptophyta > Magnoliopsida > Malpighiales > Euphorbiaceae > Jatropha > Jatropha podagrica. Next base: position 7,697 of record CANUEP010284205.1, on the reverse strand, counting down.
ATCAAATTGATAATGTGAAAATGTATAGAAGCAACATGCTTGCATCAAGTAGTACAAGGAGAATGACTTTATTTTATAAAAAATGTCTGCTCAAATATTTATGTATACATTTTCTCCCCTCTAATCTATGATTTTACTTCCATTTTCTTTATCTAATCTGTAACATTCATGGTTGCAGCAATGGAACGTATATCTGACTCTGTACCTCCTTGTGGGTGTTAGGATTTATTCCTAGTCTGCAGAAACTATAGGTGGAAGTAATTTGTATTTTAGAGCAGTGAATAGTTTTAGAATGTGGTTCCAATAATATTTGCTTCTGTTCCTGTTGTTTTGATCATTCCCTTTTTCAGCACTCTTAATTTGAAAATTGTTTCAACATTGTAAGGATTAGCTTAGCTATCATCATGTTAAGTGAAGGAAATTGTTCTTGTCACTGCCACATGATCACTGTGCATTTGTTGACACTTCAATTTGTTAATTCTACAAGGCTAATTCCATTCTACTGAGCAGCACTTCTACCTAGCCCTTTTACTTATATTTTTCCTTGTCAACATCAAAATTTTGTACTCACTTTTCCACTCGGCATTAAAAGTTTCTCAATTAGAGAGTTAAATAGGATAATACTGGTACGGATGGTGATGCCTTTTTTGTGTTAATTTTCCTTGGTTCAACATATATTGTTATTGTATTGATCAAAATGATGATTTTCTCAATAAAGTTAAACTACTCACAATTTAAATCACTCGGTCTCATTATTTTTTGTGTTTAGCTTGTGCAATGGGTGTTGTGTAACCGTAAGTTGATGCCTACTAAAACTTCTTTCACATTAAGCTTTTGTTTTGCAGTTTGATCAGATTACGGCAATTTTTTCAAAGTGACCTTATTTTGTGCCCTGTCATGCTTATGAATTTAACATCTTATTTTTCGGCCAGTTGAAATTATGCCTCTTGTATTTGATGATGCTTTTAAGCTATTGCTTAGAAGGGCAATAAGTTGAGCATTCTCTCTCATTTTAGGCATCGTATAACACGAACTTAATATTTTGAGTTTTTGGAATGCATCAACTGGAATTTTAACATTGAAGTACATGAATATTCATTAATGATACGTTCTTATTTCCAACATCTCATTTTGTTATTGTGGCTGAACTCACATCTAAGTTCCTTTTTCAAGCTTGGATAATTCGTGGAATACTTCAACATGATAATTCAGCGCCCCCTACTTAGAAAAGAACACCCTTCTGTGCTCTGAACACTGACAATTTCTAGACTGTCATGAGTCTTGTAGCTGTAATGGTAATGGAAGCCATCCAGATGAATTCTGGGTTGTAGTCTCCTCAGTGTGATAGCAACTTTTCTCTCCTTTTTCCCTCCCTGTAGAAAACCTGTCATTTGTTATATTTATTTGGAAGTAAAGTTCTGGTAACATGTGAAAAATCTTTTTCTTGACTGATAATTTCCTATTTTCAAGCATAACGTTGATATTCACTCTCATGGCAAGGATAAAGTATTTCTTGATGCATTATTGCCATAATATCTGATTGTACTTTGTAAATGTTCTAGTTTATTTCTGTTTTTGGTTATTGGATCTTTTTTGTTTTATAAATTATGTTTTGGTTTGTGTGTTATATATTGCTGATCCTTGAGTGTGTGGTTGTCAAATAACTTCTACGCATCTTACTGCTAGATTCTGCTGGATGATGGGGGCAAAATGCTTCAGTTTAATGTGTTGCCTTCTTTTTTTGACTGAGTACACTGTGTTTTAATGATTTGAACGTGTATATTGTCTGGTGGTTCTGCACAGATTCTTTGTGGGAGGTTTTAATGATTTTAATGTCTATATTATCTGGTGGTTCTATACAGATTCTTTGTAGGAGTTTTTGTTTTCAGACATCTTTGGGTTGCGTACATTAGACTCGTTAAGGCTGGGCTGGGATCGGGCTTGACAGAAGTCAGGGGACTCAGGTTAGGATTTTTACCTCTGGCCTGAGATTGATGGGAAGTTGCAAGAATTCAGGTCGATTCATCTGAATGATTTCCTTTTCAGAGTGAAACAAATATAATGGATATCATGTTGAATTTTCAATAATATTGATATCATCTGATATGTATTTTACCAAAATTGCATTCTGTCTCAACAATAAGCTTATTTGGTGCATTCTGCTCAACCTATGTGTAATTTTAGTGCTTTTGCCCTGGGCATAATGCACATTGTCTGAGGCTCATTTGGATGAATCAATATAACTGAATTGAGGGAAAAAGTGGTGGTTGCTGCATTTGTTGATTCAAAAGGAATTTTGACTGCAAGTTGCATTGCATCGTTAAAGCGCTGGATATCTGTAAAGTTGATCGTTAATTTGTTTGTTTGCTGTGGTCATCTTGCTAATGTTTTGATTGCAGTAACCACTACCACCATCACCATCATTATTATGATAATCATTATTATTGTCAAAAGTCAAAACCACTGTTTGTCCTATAGGACTTACTAAAAAAAAAAAAAGAAGTATCCTTTTAATGAACATTTGGGTGGAAGGCCCGAGACTTTTGTTCATGAACAAGGACGATGCTTGGCATCAATTATTTTCAAGTATTGAGATGTTTATCATTGTTACGCAGGCCAAGCAAATAATTTATCTCGACTTTTGAACTTTAAGAGAGATATTTAACTTCTGAACTTTAATAGAGAAATTGTGACACTTCAAAATTTTCAGGAATCTCGTGTTTCTCTCAGAACTGAAACCAACGCTTGAAGTACATTCATGGTGACGTGGCAAATTACATATGACAACTGGTTGGTAATCTTGCTACGTTGGTTCCCGTTCACTAATTGCTGTAACTTTCTCCATTATTACTTTCCACCCTTCCTCTACTTGCACTTACATTGCCTTCTTCACCATGTTCATCTCTTGCGCATCTCCAAGCTTTTTGCCAGTTCGGGATTTCTTGCCTCAGCATTAATTATTGTTCTCATGAAGATGGAAACACAAGCTCTTCTTCAAAGATTATCATTTTTGAACATCTAAATATCTCCTCCTATACACATCTGAATTTGGCTTCCCCTGCTTTTGTTTCAAAACCTCTAAGCAAAATTTTCATATGAGAATCTGTTGCTTTCGCCAATGTATGCTTAAACTCTTTTTCGTGTGTATGCGCTTGCATTTTGTATTATCGTGTGTTCAATGAATTGCATACGAAAAGCCAAGAAAACAAAACTCATAGCATGCCTAGTATTACCTCCACTCAATTTGTCCCTCTCCCACTCTATTGCCTCAGCATTTTTTTTTTTTTTTTTTTTTTTTTTTTTTTTTTTTTTTTTATTTTAATTCTCTTACAACGAGCTCTGCTGTGTAAGCTTAACCAAGATGTTGCCGTTGGTTAGCATGATTTTCTATTGCTGGAAGTTACCTCTTTGTGCCTTGGTTTAGAAACTGTTGGTGTTTGCTGGTGATTGAGATATCAGTACAGGACTTTTGTTGCAGAAAAGAGCTGACGACAGATAGAAAGGTGAATGAGAGTTTCAGACAAGCTATTTTCAGCTTATTCACTAAACATGTCCTTGTGCCAGCAAGGCAAGATGTACAATTTTAACACATTTGATAAATTCAATGACATAATAGTTTCTGGAAAAGTTTGAGGTACCACAAAAAAAATAAAGTCGGTAAATGAAATTATGCATTTGGCTTATTTGAGGATTATATTCTAATTTAGATTCTTTTTTACCTCTTTATTCATTGACCAACTGCACACCACAAGCATATGTGTATGAAACGTGTTCTCACTGAATCATCACAGAATTAATTAAAATGTACTCTTCCATGTAATGTAGTAATGAGAAATCGAAAATTTTCTTTCAGATAGTGTAATTGGTCTCCATAAGCCGACGGTTTGATCGTAGAGAAAGCTGAGGTCGGAGAGGGAAAATCCCCTGTTATGTTTCGAGAAAGTCAAACTTGAATGCCACCAATGTTTCTAACTCTTCCTTGGGTTTGACTTTTCGTTTCATGTGTGTGTGACAACAGACTTTCTGTATCAATTCATTGCCGCTTGAATGAATTCTTCACTTTTCTATGCTAACGTAACATTTTATTATTATTATTATTATTTATTTTCTAATGGCTTTGAGATTAGTTACAGAAGAAGATATACATATATAAGTTAGATAAATTAGCTGATGTTCGACCAATAGTATAAAAGTTTACGATTGGAAAATCTGAAACGAACAGAAGAAAAAGTCTCTAATTGCAAATTGCGCGCCAAGGTCCGACAGTTTATGTGTCTCAATTTGTTGGCCGTAGCACGAATTGAATAGCATTCTATGCGAATTTTAATTGTAAATCAGATCCAGAAAATCAAATTGAATACTATACTCTTTCAAATGCAAAAACACATGTTTGTCAAATTGAATTGAACCAAACCAAACCAAATAGATTTAATTTAATCAATTTTGGCTTGGTTCAATTTGATCTCTAACTAAACCGAAAATTGAAATTATCTAAAATCATGTGTGCCCATCATCATTAGTGCACAGTAATTAGGTTGCAAATCTTCTCATCAACTATCTTATAACACATTAAACAAAAGAAATCATCAATTTAAACTATGCTTCCATCTTATAACTAATCAGATTGCTCGATACATTTCTAAAACTAGAACATTATTTCTCCAAGTAAAACTACTTCAAGGATTTTTCCTTACCTTACCATAACTAGTGTTATTGCAACATGAGAATCGAAACTCATCTCTATATGTGCTAGCTGGGTTAAGAATAAGAACAACTGCAAACGACAAAGCATGGGCTTAAAACGTATATATGTCATCATGCATCATCTTGTAGATGCACATGAGTCAACAAGAAAGAACAATAAGCCGCAGTCTAGCTCTCTCTCTCTCTTTATATATATAATATAATATGAGAAATAGTCAAAGTTTAGCGGCGATATAGAATATGTGTCTCCATCCTCATGATCTTTCTTTGACTTTGCTGTAATTGCTTGTATTACTCTATCAGAAAAGAAAGGGTCTTCGTCTTCGTCTACCTGGTTTTATTAATTTTTCTCAGGCATATCAAAATGGTTTCATTGTTCTGAGATTTAAAAATCCACGTAAATTCGTTCCTATTTTATCTCTGGAAATGTTCTCAATTTCCAGTACATCATTCCATGCTCAAACATTTCATCAGTAAATATGCAAAAGGGACACTGATCAGTCAATATAATTGGTTAACCAAATTGTGTCGCTGATATCATTTTCACTGGGACTAACAACGAATTACATGTATGCATCAATCTATATCTACGAGATCCATCCTCACTAAAGGAGGGGAAAAACAAAAACAAACAAGAAAGATTGAATGCTGTCTCAAATAAACATTATACAAGATGAAAAAGAAAAAAATAAAAAGAATAATCTTAGTGGCCGGGACCTTTTTTGCTAGGCCCAGAAGCTAATTGAAACATCAGGCTTCTAACAGAATCGCCGCTGCCACTGTCACTGCTGCTGCTGCTGGAATTATTAGAAGAACCAACAAAGGAAGTAACTCCATCTTCTTGTTGCTGTTGGCAATTTCCAATTCTATTATTATTATGATCGGTTGTTGAACGAAGAGCTCTGCAATGGACAACACTCATTTCCGAACATAATAAAACCAAAATCATTAATAAAACTAAAACAAAAGAAAGTGGCTTCATTGATATTGGTGTTGTTGATCTCATTTTCATCATTGAAATCTCAATTAATTTGGAATGGATCTGTTTAGTTAATAATAAGAAGAATGATAGACGTATGTAGTTTTCTCTCACAAAAGGCAAATGTACTAAATTAGCTTGTCAAGAGGTAGGTGATGGGTACTGCAAATGATGGTGTGCTATATATATATATACAGACATTGTTGAAGGACGGTGAAGGGTTTTGTTGAAAGTGGGACCCTCTTCAAGATTATTTGACTTGGCATTTTTCTTCTTTTCTTTTGTGGAATTTTCTTGTGAGACAAAATAAACAATTTGTACATACATATTAGCTATATTAGCCATTCGGGTTTTACGTTGAAAATCTAAAATTTTACTTTTTGCATGTGCTCTGTGCTCTCTTGTATGGTAATGTAATATTTCAAGAAATAGAAATTCTTAGTCTACTAGGAAGATGTGTGAGTAATTTGCATGGTTTCACACACACGGTTTCCGATCCAAGAAAAGCGTGTGTCTCCATCTGTATTATGACGCGGAGTCTCTTACTTTTTCTGTACCAGAAAAAATTAACCGTCACATTTGCAGTAATGCCACGTGCGTATTTCAGTTGGCTTTTTATGCTGAAAAGGTCGTTTTTGTTAAACTGTTTTCCCCTCTCCGACTGCAAGCCGGTGGATGTGTGGGGTATGGTGGTGGGGGATGGGATAGGAGTAGCCATGCGTTGGCTGAAGAAGAAAAAGTAAAAGAGAATACCAAGGTAGAGATAAGCAGCTGGCCGGGACATGTTCTAAACTGCGAAATTGAGGTCAGGAATTAGCTGTCCCAATTAGAAACTTTTGAAATGAGAGATTGAAGATGTAATTGTCAAAGGAAGGAGCATAAGAACTCAGTATTTTCAACGTTCCTTTTCAAAACACATGCTCTTCACTTCAGTCTTCATAATTAAATGCCATAAATAAATACAATACAGATAAAAAGAGAATTTCAAAATTCTGTTGAAACCCAAAGCCAGGTATGCACACGCATGCACTTTTCACGTCGCAAACCCGGAGACTGTTTTCACTCATGCTGCAAGCAAACCGGCTCGCCATATGTATGTGTAAATATAAATTTCAATATTAATTATCTTGATTTTGATTTTAAGGGTTAGCGATAGCAGGTAAGTGGGTTTTTTATTTATAATCTTAAAAATAATTTTCTAGTTTCTGCATATGTAGTTTAGCTTAAATCAAAATAAATGGATGTTAGCGTATTAACAAGACTTGCAAAATTAATATTTTATTCAACAATTGTACCTTGTACTAGTATTTATAATATATTTATTTAGTGGAATTGCACATAAAATTTGTATTTAAAATACTTAACACATTGCAGGTGTAAGTTAAGCAATGAGAAGCAACAGCACGCCAGCTTTCTTTGTATCTTACTACCAAACCAAATGATTTTCGTGGAGTCTATAACCATATATACTCCTCGTGAGACATAAGGTTGTGTAATAATAAAATCCCATGTTTTGACCTCGCGAATCATGCGCCCACAAAAGAAAAATTAAACAAATAATTAGAATTTAATTCTCATTTTGATGTCTGTAAACAGACAATTATCCCGGCAATATTTTTCATCAGAGATCGTCAGGCAAGCGCCGACTAAGCCGGGACTTGCCAGTTTGACAGGTTTCGTACGAAGCTGGAACTCGACGGCGTTGACATATCATTCACGGACTAGATACACAAAATTAGTAGTTTAGGATTTTTTCAACGGAAATCTGTTTTATAATTGTGAACGAATTTGGTATAAATGAAATTCTACGAGTATTATTATTTTAATCGCGATCCTCTTGTTTAAAAATTGTATGAACAGATACTACACAACAGAAATATTATATATCTGTATATGGACAAGATCTTATATATATATATATATATATATATATATATATATATATATATATATATATATATATATATATATATATATATATTTTTAATTGATATGTATAGTATATATCTAGAAA